>CAJVPV010004030.1:0-10492 GCA_910591835.1 Acaulospora morrowiae | reverse complement strand
GTAATAATATTTTGATAATAAACTGTTTTTTACAAATTATCACAATTATATTTGTCTTTATACAATTATAATTATTATGTCTTTTGTCTTATGATCTTTAAAACTTCAAGTATTTTCTCTAGGAACTATAGCATACCATATTGGCCTCTATCATTCAAAGTGTCTCTCTGCTATCAGTTCTCTGTTCTATGCTGGTTTTTGAGATTGAATTGGCATATGATAATATATAGAATTAAAATAAGTTGTAATTTGTTTTGTATTGATAAATTATATAGAAGTATGATTTTAATATTAGAAAGAATTTTATTTGGGAAGAGTAGAAGTTCTGGAAAATAGTTCTTTTATAAATTCCTTAAGTTTTTTTTTAAAAATAGCATAATTAATAAAGAATTATAACTTTTTGATAAAATAGTTTTTGAAATAAATAAAAAGGCTGGCTAGTTTATAAAAGAAAGTATTGTTAATATTGATAGTTCTAAAATAAATAATTGATAAGACAGTATAGACAATTACTCAAATTGATTTCTTTGTTTTCAGATTTATGAAGTTGAGATTACATTTTTTTTTTATTTCTCTTAAAAGTCTTTTTTGATTTTATTAAAGTCTTTTGATAAGCTGATTTGATATCTGCTTTTGAAGTGAAGGAGCTAAAAAAAGTATAGTTCTTAAAGTTAAGTTTGTTGAATATTAATTAAAAGAAATATGAAAAGTATAAAGTAGTTTTTTGATTTTTATAATAATTTGAATAATTGTGGTTATATTATTTGATGTTGGAATTAATTGGTTGACTAAGAATTCTGTTTTTTTATAAAGAATATTATATTGTTTATTGTCACAAATTTGTTACTATTTTTCATGGATTTGATAATCAAAAGAGAATGATTATGTATTTGATTAGAATAATTAATTAATATTGCTAATAAATTTAAAGAGTTGGTCAAGATCAATGACATTCTTAAAATTGATGAATTGTAATTTATTTGTTAGTTTAATTTTGCTAATATTCAATAGTAATAAAATAGTTAAGTAAATTAATTGATAGTGGATATTTAAAGGTGCTTGGCTATAAAGAATTTGTTATAATAGAATTCAGATCAGAAAGTTTTATTGGTTTATCATATATTTCACTAAGTTCAATAGTATATTGTTAAATTGGAAGAGAGCTGAAATAATAATCAAGATACTTGCATGTATTTATATTTTAATTGATTGATTGTTATTTCTTTTTTAGAGAACAAGAAAATTAATAGATGATAAATTATTTTTAGAGAGAAATTGTAGAGTATTTTTGATTTTTTTCCAAAAAAGAAAAAAAATCTTGGAAGTATTTGTAGAGATGTTAATTGAGCTGAACTTTTTTTATTTTATTAATAATATTACTAAAATAGTTGAAGTTAAAGTTTTCTGTTCTGGAATTTTGGATTGTTGCTCTGATTATAGAATTTATATTTTTTTTATAACAGTTTCCTCAAAGGTAATAATTTTAATGTCTTTGATAATACTAGTATTAAGAATTTCTTCTATATATTTTCTTTTTTTAATAACAAAAAATTGTTTAGGATAGTTAATAAGGTTAGAGATAATGATAGTTTTGATATGATTGGTTTTATGAATTATACTTATTTTCAAGTTGAAATAATAAATTTGAAGTCTTCAGTTGTAGTTGTTATAAATAATTGCATAAAAAAATTGTTTTTTATTTGTTGAGAAGATTGTGTGTTCAATGATAATAGTATTTAACTTGTAAAGTATACTTTAAGATACTCGAAAAGGAACAAAAGAATTTACTTAAAAATTGTTATTATAAAAATAATTTTTTTGTTAGAAAATTAATTTTATAAAAGAAATATTATATTCATTAGAACAGTTATATACATATGTTAGCATAACAACAAATGTTTTAGTAAAGATAAAAGAGTAAAGATAAATAAATAAAATAGAAAATATTCTAAAACAACAATAGCACAAAAAGCACAGTGCTAAATAATAACAAAAGTATTAATTCAAATATTATTTTATAATAAATAATATTTAAAGAGTAAATGTTAATAAAAATTAAATAAGAGGTATTGAAGATTTTAGGCAAAATAAAGTATAATATTATAATGAATAAACTGATATAAGTCAAGTCTTGTTATTAAATAATTCATTATCTAGAAATCTATATCTCTAATAAATTATTCTTTAATTCTATCAAAGTCAAACTTATAAAAAAAATGAATAAGTTTATTAATGCAATCTCAAATAAAAAAAAATAGAATGATCTAGAGTTTCAAAAAGTATCAAACTAGTATCAAACTGGTATCAAAATAGTACTGGTATTAGTAAATTTAATATATGGATTGTAACTTACTTATATAAATTTATAAATTTAAGTATCAAATTGATATTAAAGTGGTATTTTTAAAAGTCCTAGAATGGTCTTATTATAAAGCAAGTCTTCCATTGTATTATTTTAATATAACTTGACTATATAGTTTTATTTATTATTTTAATTAACTTAGATCTAAATCATCTATAATAAAAAATAAATAAAATAATCAAAAACAAAATAAGTGTAGAACAAACAATTTTAAACAAAATTATTTTACAATGTCAATAGAAAATAATTTATTTTAGAATAAATTTGATAGAAGTAATCTTGAAACTATAAAAATATTTTATTTGATAATGCTTTTAATGACTTATAGCATCTCAAAATAGTTGAATAATCAAATAATATTTATTAAGATTTTATAAAACCAATTAATCAGTATTAATTATCTAATATGATTAGTGATATTATAATAAGTTTTTTAAATAAATATTTTAACTTAAACATATTACCATTTCCATTATCAACAAAAATTAAAATAAATTTTTAGATACTTTAATTGTTTCTTATATAGAGTTTAAAGAAATTCTTATTGTAATAGTATAATGATGAGTCAATCACTAACTCTAATAGAGATTTGTGTAACTGTTACTGAATAAATAAATGACAGAGTGATTTGAGACATGTTTTAATTTGATTGAGTCTTTATTGATTTTTTTACTATTAATTGTGTCTCTCCTTTTACACTTTATATTCTTTTATACTTTATATTTGGCTATAATGGCTTAGACATGATAATAATTAATGATACAGTGACATGATTAAATCTAAATTATATAATTCTTTTCACAATTCTTCACATCTTTCCTTTATTACTTAATTATCACAACTGGTTTACCATTGTCACATCGATTGGTTATGTGACTAACACCACATCTCATTTCTTCCTGTTATACTATAATAATATTTGAAATATTAAATACAAACTTTATTATTAATTGATAATTAAAGCTATAAATTTCTTATTAATAATCAATAACATTAATAAGTCTTTGATACTTAAGTATGAAATAAAAATATAAAATAAAAAATAATATCAAATATCAAGTTTTTGAAAAACAATTTAATTTAAATTGGTAAAAGCATGAAAAATTATACTTGCTCTTAAATCAATAATTATTATTAATTATTCTTTATTCAAATGCAATGACTTTATATTGTATAGAAAAATTATCTGAATATTATATTTTTTATTACTTAGTAACATATCAAATTTTCAAAAAAATAAATTAGAATTTAAAGTATTAATTGAATATTTTCTAATTTTAAAAACTAACAATTCTAAAACAAAGAGCTGTAAAACTTTCTATAAATTACAAAAAGAAGTTTTTCAAAAATGTTTATCAATTATTCTTAAATCTATAGCTAAAGAATTAGAATTTTATTTTGTAGTTCATAATAATATAATTATTTTAATCTTACAAATTTCTATAATATTAGTTGATTTACTTGAGTAAAAAAGTTTTTAATATTTATTTGCTATCTACTTCTTTATAGTTTTGTTACTGATACTTGATATCAAAAAATAATATAAATAATATAAATAAAACTGATATCTTATATAGAATACTGGATAATATAAAACAAGCAATTAATAATAAAAATATTCAATATTATTTAAATTATACTGAAATAAATGTATTTTTAAAATTAAGATATAATATAATTTATTAATTAATATAAAATATATTAAACTAATATTATCAAAGCTTTTTTTAAAAACTTTAATATATATGAAACAATTGTTTAAGATTATATGCATATATTAGATTTTGGTTTTTTAAAATATATATTATATTATATAAAAAGAAATTTTATATGAACAATATGAAAATCAAGTAATTCAAGTTTTTAAAAAGCTATTTTTATCAATTTCTCAATTTTAAGGCTTAAATATAATAAAAAATATATTTAATATAACTTGTTTAACTACTGATGAATTGGGAAATATAATAATAATAATAATTTTTCTATTGGATAATCTATACAATAATTAGAGAAAGTCAGGAATAGGCAATAAACAGTTATATTAAGTTTATTATAAATTTCTTTGAATATACTGTACATTGCATTTCAAATAAAATTGTTTAATGACAATTCTATAGATAAACTTCAGATAAGTAATACTAAATTAAATTAATCATATTTGCTTTAATTAATAATAATTTTTATAATAAATATTTTATTAATAATTAGATTCAAGAATTTATTGAAATATTTGCTTCATATTCACAAAATAATTTGTGATTTCTAAAGCTTTATATCTGGTATTATTATTTAATATACACAATAAAATAATATAGAGCAATAAATGATATGACTACAAAGACCTATAAAACTTTTCACAAAACATATTAAAAATAACCCAAAAGAAAAAATTAAAACAAAAAAAAATAAAAATTTGAAAAAATTAAAACAAAAAACAATTAAAAATTTGAAAAAATTAAAACAAAAAAACTAAAACCACTAAAAAAAAAAAAGCATAAAAAAAAATCAAAAACCAAATAAATTGAAACTTTTAAAAAAGCTTAAATTTAAATTTCCATATATTTTCATTACTTACATATTCTCATTTTATTTTAGTATATCAGATTAGATTTTATACTGTAGTTATACAGAATTAGTATTCTAAATGAGTCAGTTTAGATTAGATTTGGATTTGATCTGATATAACTTATTTGATAGTAATTTAGGTTTGGGTTATATCAATTATCGATTCAAACTTGATCCAAAGATCATCTGTTGAGTCTGAATCTGATTCAGACTATATGTTAAAAAATTTGATAAGTTATTAGGTCTTTTTATTATATAAATAGTTTTTTGTTAAATATTAAATATAATAGGTAATTCTTATAGTAATTAAGTTTTAGTCTTTAAAACATTTTTAAATCTTGCTGGTTTTGAATACTTGTTAACTTTTTTTCAATCAATTTTTTTTGGAATCATTTATTTCTTTGTTAGAAATTACTGGTTTTGATTTTTTATTAGTTATATTAACAAAAATACATGTTGAATAATCAAGCAACCTGATAAGTTTGCTATTTAAGGTTTGAATTTATTTAATATTTGTAGCCTTTCTCTTTTTATATAGGTACTAATTTAACTCTAATCTTGTCTTACAAGCAAATCATTTAGAATTACCACATGGAGATCATAAACTTCTGGTGAGCTAGAATCATTATGGAGAAAATCAACTGGAAATATTTTGATACCAAAGCATAAAAAGACACTGTAAAAGATTTACAAGTAAAATAACTACATGTAATTCTTACTATTTGCAAATGAAAAGTGTCAGTGATTGGTCTAGAAGCTAAAAATTAGAAGAAAAAAGCAACCATATACTGTATATGAAGTAAGATCACCTGATCAAATTTTGATTTGTTTGGGATTATAGAGTGCTTAAATAGGAGAACAAAGAGTGGTATATTTAAATAATAGTAAAAACACAATTGAAGGAGTTGAATTATTTGATTCTCCAAAAATTATTATTTGCCTTGTAACAATTTATTCAAGAAGTAAAACCATATGTTGGTTTATGTAATGTTAAACATACTATTAAACTTATCAAGTGTTTTTACATTGCCCACTAATTTGTAAGGATTTAGCATATGAATTTGTTCATTTATATTGACATTAGGTCTTCGTTATTAGTCAAGAATGCATTGTGTTTAAAACATCAGAAATAATAGTTAACTGTTTAGAATTAAAATATTTGTACAATTTTGAGTTTATATTTTGCTCTTTATTTGCTCAATATATTATGAATTCTATACATGTTAATAATTATTTAATAGCTTCAAATTTAACAGCTATTTTCATTAAATCAAAAATAAATAATATAATAAATAATAAATTATTCATTTATTTTAATTAATTATTGTTATATTAGTAGAAAAATATATAGATTTTTAAAATTGTTATAAATCATGTAATATGGATAATTATTTTTGAAGGTGACAAAAATGCTAGGTATGATTTTTTTCAGACCCGGCTTTTAAACAATACGTATACAATATAAATTTTAGGATCACATCAGAAAATTTCCGGTTCACCTTCAAAAATAATTACCCATATAGTATGGTTTATTGGATTTTATATTAAAAAGCTTAGATAGTAAAAAAAAAAATTTTATAATATGATAATAAATTAACATATGCATTTTAATAAACATTTTAACAAGAAGAAATAAAATATGACATTAGTTATATAATTAATCAATACAATAATAACAAGTTGGCTACAATAATAAATAATATAAAAGGAATATAAAGAATTATTAAAAATAACTATATAAACTAGCTTTGGTCTTATTATTGTATTGTTATCTATTATTTTATATATAGCTGCTATATCCAAATGTAAAAAATAAAAGAATAAACATTTTATTCAAATCTGAATATAATAAAAAGAAAGGTTAAAAAAATAGATAAGAAAATTAATAAGATTTGATTAAAAAATATATTTTAAATTATTTTTTAGCTTACTTATTTAATAATGATTATGTAAATTTTTGTTAAGATTAGTAATGGGCTTATTGTTATACTGTTATAGTATAAATATAAATAGAATTAGTTAATTAAAATAGATATAAAAAAATTACTCAATAAATTATAATCACTTATATTTTATACTACTCAAATTAATAAACTTATCTTAATTAGTTATTGATTAATTTAGAAATTCTAAAAGTCTATAAAGAGTTATATAGTATAGAATTGAACTGGCAGTAAAAAAGAAAAAGTCTATTAACAAGTGCCTTTGATGTACAAGCAACATATATTTTTATATAATTTTTTGATCTGAATTAATAACAGACTTGCCATATCTTGAAAATAACATCTATTTATAATAATAAATAGTTTGCAAATTTATAATAATTAATTTTTATATTATTATTATTTAAAAAGATTATATTTTTACTATTATGAAAAACTTTTTTTGATATGTTTTGTAATTTGTGCATTGGTGATATACAGTATTTAAAAAATTATTAAATTTAAATAAAATCCCCAAAAAGCAATAATATTCAAAAGAATTATATTATATTGCACAACTATTTTTTTTAATTATGATATCGATTGCATCATTAGAGTGACTTTTTTCAACAATAGAATAGTATTATTCAAAATGATAAATAAATTAAAGATACCGTAGATAGTGTAACAGGGAGAATAGAACGCGACTTCAGTCACGTGATCGATCGTCGCGACAATGGCAAGTCGGCTGTAATAATTAGGTAATAAAGGAACGAAAGAATTGGTAAGAAAAGAATTATGTCATCTAGCTTTAGCCTTGCCCTTGTACTATCGCCTATTATTCTATGTCTAAGCCGCCATAGCCAGATGTAAAGAAAGAGAAGTATAAATGGCATGCAAAATGTAAGATATAGAGACAGGTAGAGAATAAATTAGAGAAGAAAAATTAATAAAGTCTCGGTAAAATAAACACGCCTAAAATCACCCTTTCACTTACTTACCTGATAACGGTTACGCGAATCCCTGCAAGAGTTAGCGACAGACTCGCAGTTACACCGTTACAATAGATATATATATTAGGTAGAATAAAAAGGGCTGTAATACATACAAAATTTACTGTATGTTGCATAGCATTGAACCACGATACAATATAATTCTACTATATGGGTAATTATTTTTGAAGGCGACAAAAATGCTAGATATGATTTTTTCAGATCCGACTTTTAAACAATACATATATAGTATAAATTTTAGGATCACCCCAGAAAATTTCCGGTCCGCCTTCGAAAATAATTACCCATATACAGTGTTACTTTGTCAAAGGAAAATCGACGCAATTAATTTTATTGTCCGTGTTGATAGAAACGATTTTTAGTCATCTCATAGCCTATGGCGAAAATACTTGGCGTCTCCGTATTACTTTGTATCATAAATTCGTAAAATGATGTTAAATTTTTACAATAATTTTAGTGTGGAATCTAAATGCACAAATACAATAAATTTTTAATCTTTAAAAAATAAGTAAACGATTTGAATAGTTACAAAATCGATATAAGAAAGTTTTCTATAAATCAGAAATTCTTTTTATTGTCGAGGTAATACTAAAAAATTGTTATTGAAAAAATGTTTATTTCTTTAGACAAATAGAGATTCTTAATAACGAAAACCCAAGCTACGTTTTTAAAGAATAATAACACAAATCCAGTATTTATGAATTGGCACCAGTTCATGATCAATTCATTATAGCTAGCCCTATTATTCTCGTCTATCGCGCCGTTCTAATTGACCCGAGTCTCATCTCCTGATACCTAGTGCAGGTATGCGAGAATGACACTCCCTTATAATATACAATACATTGCAGTACGGTATTTGCAAATACTGTGGGGAGTTGGTGTGACGTAAGGGCAAGCAGAAACGGCACAAGAACTGGTTATTTAACATGCAATTGTATCTTTTGTATCTTTTGTATTTTAATATCTTCTGTATCTTCAGAGGTATGGCTAAATCATGTATATAGCTAGAGAAAGTGCGCGAGAAAATGCAACAAGCATTTTCCAAAAATTAGTTAATAAATTATTATACTTACGTTACTCATTGTCATTATGTATCAGTTACTTGTCAAACTCGCCAAATCTACTGTATCACTCCTCGATCGTAAGGCAACTTGCAGTTCGTTTCCCGTCAACGGTAGTAGCACTATTTTATAAAAAATTTGTTTACTACATAATGTTATGTACTTTCCAGCTATTTTTTTAAAAATACTTTTTTAAACTCAACTCTAATATGAAATTAATAGAACCCCATGGTATAATTTAATAAATAAATACTATTTATTATATCTCAAAAATATATTTATAAGATTTTTTATACCAATAAAAAAGTTAAATCGTAAAAATATTAATGGATCATATAATTTGTAAAAAGTTTTGTAAATTCAGGAAATTTTAAATTTAGTAAAATACTGGAATTTTTTAAAAAACAATAGGCACAGTGCAATGGATATTTTTTACTTTAAATAAATCAAGGTATGTATTATGTAGTCGATTTGTTGATATCGTTATCTGTTTATATTATTTATAATAATACCAATATTCTTACTGCATATACTGTACGTATATTTTACCTACTCACGCAATCAATACGTATGAATTAAACAAGATCTTATCTATCAGTCATGTGACATTTTGATCCTGTTGTCGTTACACAACATATATATTGTATAATAAAAATGACATTTTACTCTTGGTTAAGGGAAATGTCCTGTGACTGCTATTGTTTTAATTTAAGATTAATTTGAATCAGTAAAATAAATAATAATGAATACAATATACTGTAACTTTTTCTTGTTTATTTTGGCAACTTTTCCTACCTAGATCTGTTTTCAATATTGTAATTGTCAAAAATATCAAAGATGATTTGAATATAATCTAGATATTTGAGTTTTTTTTTGTTATATTCCTGTGAATATTGAATTAAGAATATGTATATAAAGATTCAAAAATACTATTCTCTACAGTATATTATAGGTCCTTAAATGCTATTAATTAATTATTATAACGCTAATTTCATGTTTTATTTATATTAAAATTACAATAAGTCTTACTAATAATCTTATAAATCGATAAATTAAAACTTCTACAAAGAATAAGTCATATTAAATCAAGTCTAAACATCGAACAATTTATTTTAAAAAATGATAACTTTAAAAAAATAAATCAAGATACTTTGTAATTTTCATAAGTTTTAAAGAATTTCAAAACAAATAAACCTGTTAAAAAAACTTTCAAATATTAATAAAGTTCTAAAGAAAAAGAATTTAATATTATTGATTTTTTTTAATAAATATTATTGATTTTTTTTAATAAATATTATTATGTTACTAATATATATTCTTCAATTATATTAAATCTTTTTTTCTATAAACTTAAGTATAGATAAATTATTTTCATTCTATTTAGATTATATGTTGTTGGGCCGGAAAACGGCGAGTCAATCGCTTCACTGGTCCAAAGTTCGCGTTACTAAAGGTAAGTTGAGGCGTGTATGATTGATTTAGCTGGGCAGTCCTAATTAACTTCTCTTCTTTTCTTTCCCGGCACTCGTTTCCTTCTTGATACCCCGGGCTATGTCCTTCTAGCGGCGG
>CAJVPV010004029.1:0-10492 GCA_910591835.1 Acaulospora morrowiae | reverse complement strand
AGCTATCTAAAGATGATGAGATATAAAGTATTAGATGTGTTTTATTGATATCAGACAATTTAAATAATATTTATTTTATTATAATTATAAAATTTAAAATTGTACCAAATTAAATAATTGTGTCAACATCATTTTACTCCAATATAATTGCGTCAATTGAAAATTGTCAAGTCACATGATTGTGTCATATGCATTTAATTGTGCCAAAATTGTATAATTGCGTCATAATTGCGTCATGTGTCACATTAATTGCGCCATTATAAAAATTTTAAATAATTGCGTCACCAGTAAATCAATTTCTATCACATGTATAATAAAGTCTATATGTAATCTATTTTATTATAAGAGACTTTTTCAAATCAAATTGATAATAAAAGTTCCAATTTTCAGATTTTATTAATGTCTATAAATGTCTAGTCATTAAGAAAGTTAAATATTTCTACTTTTGGTTTCCAGCTATCCGAAGTTTGCTGTTGTGTAGTCTATTAGTAATTGGATTACTAATAGTATTTAAGTCTTATATTAAGATTATTTTGCTTTTGCATTTGATTTTTTAATAAAATAAGTTAACTTATTATTTGTTAATACTTGCAACTTTCTTTTTTGTTATTAGACAAATATATTTAAATAACTATTAGCTTATATTTTTTGAAAAAGAAATATGTTGCTATAATACAACTATCTATTCTATTTATTTTCCTATATGTTTAAAGAGTTTTTTAAAAAGTTATGCCACTTTTGTTAAAGTTTGTTTATACTAAGCTTACATAATATTTATAGATTGAATAATTTGTAAAAGCAAAATGTATACTGTTTGTTAATAGTTTGGTTTTACTAATACTTAGTATATCAAACTTTTTTTTTGTATTTCAGCAATGAAATTGTTTTAATCCAGAATTTGATTAATTTTTCTTACATTATATATGCATATATTAAGTATAGGTTTATATATTATGTTGTAAGAAAAAAGATATAGATTTAAGGCATAATATGTTCTGTTTCAATTTCTGTTACATGCAGCAAAAAATCTTTTGATTGGTTAGAAATATGGCTGGTAATGAATAAAAAATCTTTTGATTGATAAAAATTAATCTATTTATTGTTATATCTATTGATATATTCATAAAATTTGTCAAGTATTAATTGATATGTGTTGTTATATATAATTAATAGATATGTTTTTTTGTGCCAAGTATATTATTTTTTGTTGCTTAAATAAAATTGATGTTAATAGAATTTCTTCAGTTTTACTTGATAATGAAGGGTTAAAGTTATATAATTTGTATAGTTCTGTGATCCTTCTGTTTTTTTTTGTGTTTGAGTATAATCAAAACTTAAAAACAGTTTTTTTTAATTCAATTGTAACAACTTTTTAAAACAATTTAAGATATATTCTAACTTTTCTTGTTGGATAAGCTTTTTTTAAATTTGTTAATCTAGTACTAAAGTAACTTAGTTGATTAACTAGTTAAGATAATACATTTGTTGGATCTTTAATTATAATAGCTAATATATTTGTTTTGTTTTCTTTTTTGTCCTTTGAATATTTCTTCCTATTATTGTTAGATTATCTGGACTTAAAAGGTTGCTATGAATTGGTTTATATTGTTGTTTCATTTAAGACTTTATAGGAATTTCTATACTGATTCTATATGTTTAGTATCTTTTTATATAAAGCTTTTGAGCTATCTTTGATGCTTTATCATATTTGATTTTCAAAGAGGTACGTATATATATTTTATTATTGCTTGATTAAGACTTTGATTATCTTTGAATTCTACAATTACAAATTATCTTTTTTTCTTGTTTTGTTGTTTGAAGATATATATAATATACACAATTTTTGCTTCAATATATTTGACTGTACTTATTATTCTTATAGCTAATATATTTTCTTTAATTTCATAAAATCTTGCAATGAATTTGTTTCTTTATGTAAATATTTTTTCAAAGTTTTGATATGATATAATTCTTGCCATTACTTTATCTATACATGTGATGGAATTGAATTCAACCATTTTTCAAAAACCGTATTATGGTGGAATTACTAAGTAACATATAGTAAATAATTGGAATTCGTATTTAATTCAGAATTGTATTGTCGATCAAATTTCCTTTTATGGTAATACGACCACATGTATGGTTGAGAGTATACATATAATAAAATTGAATTCATTTATTTTTCAAAAACTATATTATAGTAGAATTATTAAATAATATACATATATAGTAATTAATTGGAATTCATATTTAATTTGAAATCATATTGTTAACCAATTTTCTTTTATAATAATATAAACATATTCAGTATATAGTTGAAACTATACATGTAATAGAAATTAATAAATTTTTAATACAATTTGATACAATTATTTGATACAATTAATTAAGTTATTATTAAAACATATAAAATAATTGAATCAGATATAATTATTTTTAAAAATTTTAATAATTAAGTCAACAACAAAATAATTTATATTACTGTATATACAATATATAGTTAAGACCATATTTCAAAATTTTTTTTATAATATCCATTCTGTTATCATTAGTAATTTGGAAAATATATTAAAAGTTCAAGAATAAGTTAAAATCCTTTAGTAACATTGGTTTAGAAATGATAAAAAGATTAAGGTTTGTATTGATAAATTCTTATTTTTAGTAGTCTTAAAAAGAAGCATTAATAACTTTAATACTTTTTAATTTATTTTGTATAAAGCAAACTGTATTAATCAAACTTTTGAACAATTGCCTAGCTTAAGGAGATAGGCTAATATAGTGGTGGTGATTTTATTGATTTTATATTTTTATAAATAATTATAGCTTGAGTGTTTTGAATATTGGTGACAAGAATATCAATTAGGATATATTCATGACTGTTTATTTGATCCTTGGGAGATAAAGTTTTTTTAGGATTTTTGATTTTTCTTTTGAAAAAAAAAATTTTTTAATTTTCTTATTTAATAATTTTTATCGATATGGATATACTGTATATAGAAAAAAGTTTTTTTTTTTGAGATTGGTAATTATTTATTAACTATTTCTTTATTATTAAGTCTATTAATAAGTTTTTTAATTTAAAATTTTGTTTAAATATTTTAAATACTTTTCAAATCAAGAATGCTTTTGTTATAAATAATGCTATTGAAAATAATACTATAGATTTTAGCTTTATATAGGGTTTCAATTGATATCAGTATTAATTTTTAAGTTTAAATACTAAATCAAAATTTTTAGTAAAATACTGATCAGTTTTGATACTTTTTAAAAATACCAATCAATAAAATATTGATTAATAAAGTATTAATTAGTTTTGGTATTTTCTAAAAGTAATAATAATTATTAAGTAAAGATTTTTAATAGAAATTATATCAAATTATTAATATATAAATATATCATAAAAAAAATTATTTTATTGTTATTAACTATTTTTTTAAAATAAAAAAATTCAAGACTTATATTGAGTTTCTAGAAGAAATTACTTTTATAAATTTTGAACATAAAAAATTTTAAAATAATTTTGATAGTAATAAAATGTTAGATATCAAAATAATTAATACTTTAACAAATAGCAATTCTAAAAAATATCAAAGCTGGATCTGAACCCATTTTACTTTTAATGAAAATTTATAAAAACTTCAATACAATTATTGTAATTAATTTATTTAATCAAATAAAGGTAGTACTATTGATATGGTCAAACATCTTAAAAATAAATATTTTCTGTAACTTGAAAAAAACAAACAGTAATTAATATTAAAAGAAACAATATAAAATAAATTAGTTTTAGTAAGTTATATTAAATATTTTATTTAATTTTAAATTAAAAAATATTAATTTATTTTTAGACATATAATGTAAAAAATTTTTGACAATTGTTTATAAAATATATTATAGTTAATAACCTTCTTTTTACATGTATTGAATCTTTCAATTTTAAAAATATAATATCTATTTTATGAAATGAAGTTCTAGTTAACAAACTTTTTCCCATATGCACAAAATTACTATATTTGGTAATTTGTCTAAAGAAAGAGGAAAATGAGTTCGCAAAGGACATTCAGAGGTTTAGGCACCTTCTCCAGACCCAACTACAATATCAATGATTTTAGCAAAGGCAGGGTCAGCCAGAAGAGCAAAGAAACAACCCCTTATACAGTACAAAAACCAGCAAAGAAATAACAATAGAAAAATGCTGAAACAGAAGCAACCAGCAGCAGCATAGTCAAAATAACAGTTCCAGAGACAACCAATTCATCCTCAATAATTCAGAACCCCAAGGAGATGACTCAAGAATCTAAAGACAAAGAGCTATGGAGTGACGAGGTAGAAAGAGTAACAGCAGAAACATTCACGAAAGGACAACAAACACAACAAGAAATCAGAAAGTATATCAGAATCGATGACTCAGATACAGAAATAGAAGAAACAGAAGCAGAAAACAACAACAGGAAGATATCGACAGTAAATGAAGAATGGTTAACATACAATAAAAGCAAAGGCAAACAATCAACTCACCAGTGAAGCAAACCTAAACCACATTCTCTTTTTGATAGAAGCAGTAGATATAGCAGACAAAGAAGCAAAATTGGCATCAATGTTACCATAATTCCTGGGAAGAACACAAACCAGAAAATCCAATACCTTACCAAGGCACTTGAATGTCCAGAAGAACTTCTTGCAATCCGCAGTAAAGAAAAGAATGACCAAGAGCAGATCATAGCTATTTTCAGTGATTGCCAAGCAGCAGAACACGCATGCACTATCAAACTTCCAAATTTGGAAGACAAGCATCTGCAATACATGCCGATGATCGATTCAAACATCAAAAAAAAAAACAGTATCAGAGTATGGAACATTCCTCTGGATGTCAAATACATAGAGGTATAACAAGAATTTGTTAAATATGGACAAATCACAAGGATAGCCATAAGCACAAAACAAATATGGCAAATAACAACAATTACCTATATGGACAAGATCAGCAAAGATCGAATAACAGACATGTGAAGTATTCCATTCAAAGCAGACATGGTCCAGGTCTTTGATACACAATGGAACCTGTCACAAATGAAACAAAGGGTACAGATAGCAGCAAAGCTTACAGATCTCTCACCCAATACAATAGCATTTGATTTACGTAATATACTATAATTTGTTAAGGCAAAAACATGCTACATTCCATGCAGAGGAACATACCAAAGGAAAAGATTTGCTGTCATTAGCTTCAAAACAGAAGAAGATCTTCAGAAAGCTACAGCGGAAACATATTCAATCGGTGAAACACTCCTAAAATGAACAAGTCAAATATTTGTTTGTCGAATATTTATATATCAAATATTTATTTATTATATAGTTAACTAAATTGCTAAGAGAAGTTTTGGACAACCATACAGTAGAAATTCAACATATAAAAATAACTCGTAAGAGAACTTATAAGACTGCAACTTATTATGATATAACACCACCCAAAGATTTGCCGAATTGGGCTTATTATTCGGAAGAAGAAGCTGAAGAATCGGTAGAAAAACATAAAAAATGAAAGGTTGCCGAAGAATCATCAATATATTTGGAGGAGCATTAAACTGGAGAAAGCGCAATAATGGGTGAGGTCAGGGAGGCAGTTGCTAAGGCGAAAGCAATAGAAAGTACAAAAATCGGCAAGAAAAAAACAACCGAACGAAAGGTTGCCGAAGAATCATCAATATATTCGGAGGAGCATCAAACCGGAGAAAGCGCAATAATGGGTGAGGTCAGGGAGGCAGTTGCTAAGGCGAAAGCAATAGAAAGTACAAAAATCAGCTATACTATAAAAAATTTTTATCATAAAAAAATAAGTAAAAAAATTTTTTTATACATTATAATAAAATTCTGGATCTTTATATTACCAACTGTACATTATTTCCAAAATCAACAAATTATATTAAAAAAGATACTATCTCTGAAAAAACATGTCGAAATTATATATATTCTTGAAAGTACAAGTATGATGAAAAAAAAAAAAGTATTTATTATGATAGGCATAAGTAATCTGATGTAGTGGCATATAGAAAAGAATAGTTGGAACAAATGTTTATATATAAAAAAAGTATAAAAGATTTTGATGGTAATACATTGAATACTATAATAGAACCCCAGCTCAAGTCAGGAAAAAAAGAGTTTGTTCAAGTAATACATGACAAATATTACTTCTATCCAAATAATAGTCAATGGAGAGTCTGGATTCAAGAAAAAGAGAATATCCTATGCTTAAAACACTTGGGATACTTCATTATAGTTTCAGCTTTTTTATATTCATATCATAGTTTATTGCAATTATTTGAGCAACAATTGCAAGCCAATTCACATATTAAATATCAAGAATCTTTTATTTTTCGTTCTATTCAAGAAGATGGATACTGAAAGTTGAAGCATATGTTAGATTAGGTTTGGACTTTTTTTTTATTTGATATTTTTTAAATTTTAAGCTAAAATTAATTGTTTTTATAAATAAAACTTGTGTATCAAACAATACCAATATTTGAGATATTATATTCTGGATATATTGGAATTTTTTGTTTCGATCAATTCATTAATCACAATGCTATAGCAACAGATGCACTAATTGTAATGAAAATGAATTTAAGTCCTGAAGATATATAACCTAAAATGCATAATGGTTGGTATGTTGATGAAAATGGAGAAAGATATATATAATCAATGCTATTTTCTAATAATTATCCAATTGAAAAACTAAAAGATCAATTCAAAGGTATTAAGCAAGTACTTATGGAATATAATCTTTGACTATCAAAGAAAATTCATTTGGTATATAAAGAATGCTTAGAGAAACATGATGATTCAATAAGATTGAATTGTTATATACAAAAAATTTTGTTATCTCAACTTGATTTTTGTGAACAACAATCAATATTACATAAAGTGATTATAAACACAAGACATATCTTTGAATATTATTCAAAATTCCATTGTGAATGCAATTTTATAGAACAATACTGGAGATTTTTAAAGCGGGAAACCAGATGCCTATGTAACTATAATTATACATATTTATTAAATCAAATTCCTGAATTCTTAATAGTATACCTATAACCACAGTTTGCAAATTTGCACATAAGTTATGGAGATATATGGATGTATATAATAAAAGATTGGAGGGTAGAGTTGCTAAGTGGACTGTAAGTAAATTTAAATCATATAGGTGATTATCAAAAAATATTAAGAAAATAATAGAAATTGAGTATAGGAAAGTAAATATAAAAAAATAAAAAAATGAATAAATATTGATTATTAATAATAGTAAAATGAACATGAGGAGGAAAGATAATGAATAAATATATAGTAATGTCTTATTGTTAATCATACTGTAATATATTAATTTATATTTTAATAATAAATTAATTCAATCGATATATTGATAATTAATTAATTATTTATTATAATTTAATTAATGAATAAAATCGTTATAAATTTTTTTTAAGAAAGTTAAATAACACAAATTATATATTATTACTAATTTATATTGCCATTTTATCGATCAGATTAATTCTTTTATATGGACTCAAGAATATTTTGCCATTTTTTGCCTATAAACTATATTAATTTGTCACAATTTTTGGCATTTGCTTCTCTATATTTACCTTAACAATCTCTTACAAATTTTCTATTGAATTTAAATCTGGGTTATTAGATGATTATATCATAAATGTCTTTAAATAATAGTATAAGTAACACTTACTCCTTTTTAACAACTTCTTGGTCAAAACTCTTGAAGACAGTAAAGAATCCCACCAAAGATATTGTTCTAATGTTTTAGAAATATTGTTGATGATCTTTTTTAGCTATCTATTATCTCTTTTGTGTTCAATCTTTTTTATGATTTTTAATTTTTTAAGGTTTCTGTAGATAGTAGTGATAGGTATATTGGTTTATAGATATATTTTTCTAGCTTCGCATATGTTTTGCCTTCACAAATATAATATGGACTGGTATTGTATTTCTTTTTTAGAAGTTGATATTAGATTATAATATTTTTTCAGGAAACAATTAAAAATATAATCAAATAATAATGAAAACCTGATTGTTTATTTTGTATTTACCTTAAAATAATATTTCGTTACATTTTAAGTATGGTTTGCACCAGTATGCTTGATAATATCAGGAGGATAGAGTGCTTTTACATGTTCTTTATTTTTGGGTAGCAAAAGATCTGGATATTCAGTTAAAGACATGACCTGTTTGCATTTTTTGCAAAAATAAAAATAATAAAAATAATAATCTGTAAGATCCTTTTGTTACTTCAAAAAATTACAATCAATTTTCATGCCTGTTTACTTGACGAAAAATGTGATTAGCTGTTGCAATAATTGTTACAGATTTCCAATGTTGCAATCAATAATAGCATCAAAACTTAAATTCTCTTTTTTCCCAAGTCATTCTTTGGTTTTCTTTACACGAATCATCAATTCATCATGAATAGCATACTTTACCTTCTTGATATGAGATTTATATTGTCATACATAAGAATTTTAGAACAAGTGGATTCTGTGAATTTAAAAATCAAAAAATGTTAGCAAATAATAGATATCACTCTGAGTTCAGAAATTACAAAATAAATCAGAATCAAAAAAACCTGATATAAACAAGATATGGCAGATTTGCTAAGAAAGTGACTCGAATTTTTTTGCCTTGTCCAAAAGATATAAGCCAACAACTAACCTGTCATAACCTGCATTATAAAGTTTGAGATAAACAAATATTTGAACATTAAAGATTTTATATATATGTATTTTCAATAAGTTAATGGGATTTTATAAGAATTTTAAAACATAATTACTTTTTTTTCTTATTGAAAGAAGATTCAAATAGTAATAGGTGATTTTTTTATAAATCATGAAGATAATATTCTAAAAATCTAACCAATTAAAGATTATAATCAAAATAAATGTCTCTAATTAGATATGTAAATATTTGATTCGACTTGTTTCAATTTTGTAGTTAAATCAGTCTGTTCTATTGAACATTCAGATAGTTTAATGGAATATATTGATTTATTAGGATTATTTATAATATAAGCTGTTGAACTCTACTTGCAATTCTGAATGAATTATTAAATGTTTGAGAATTTTGTATTATGAACAAATATGTTATTAAAAATTCTTGGGATGGTAATCACTAAAATATATTTAAACTCTGTTGTGATATGGATATTTATAATACTGGAATATTAGGAGGCTTTAAGGTTGAAGGCATCAGAGTGGTCTTATTTTCACTTCTTATAGATTGTTGTGGTATCTGAACAAGGAAAGGAGTCTGTTTCTGCAGCTGAGATGCCATTGTATCAGTTAAAAAAATCATCTTTTGGAGTTAAGGCAATATTGGATTGAGTTTTTTGTTCTAAGGGAATAATATTAAACATATTAATAGAAATTTAATATACTTAAAATAAATATTGATAAGACTCTTTAATAATTTCTTATTTGTCTTCTATGTAGTTAATCTTGATTGTTATTGCTTTCTTCACTATGAAAAAAAAGTAATAATACATTAAGGCTGACAATTGATGGGAATAGTCGTGGCTGGTAAACCATCTTTGTATTTCTTCGAAATTGGTAAAATCAGATAATCTTGTGTTATACAAATCTTTATTGTTTTTTTTTGTACCATACATATAGTATATTTCATGTGATATGCTGATCTACATTACATATAGCAATTTGAAACAAAATTTTAAGACTTCTGGTTAAAGATGGATTCCTAAAGTATTTAGCATATAAAATTTATGTTTTTTTATGTCCACATTTCCTAGAGGACATAATTCCTAGCTCTTTATTTCAATAGGGACATAATTTCAGAAATGATTTGTATAGATGCTTAAAACTATAAAGAACCTTTATAGGTAGTTTTTTTTTATTTCTTAATATAGAAATAAAAATTTTTAATAATAAGAGACATTTGAATTATGTCCTCACAAATAATTTAGGAACCCATCTTTACTTCCAGTACCATATTTTAGAAACAAATTTTCAATTATAATATTAATACAGTACTATTAAATACTAAAAACTATTATGTTTTTATATAGGTTTTTAAATTTCCTTCAGTAATTAATTTATTGACAATTTTTTTTTGTAAATAATCTCTTGCTTAATAGGTTTTTTTAAAAAATTTTATAATTTTAGTATATTTTTCTAATATATTTTTAGCAAAAGTTGTTTTTGTAACATCTGTTGCTATTAAAGTGATATGATATATAATATATTGTAAAGAAATAATATGAGAATATTTTTCAATAATTTTTTTTTTAGCTGCAACTAAAGTACTGACAGCATCAGTAACAATTTCACTAATTTTAGTTGATTTAATATTTTCTAAAATTTTAAGTATTTCATTTTCAAAAAAATTAATAGTATGTAAACACTAGTCGAAATTTGGTCATTCGGCATGTCGAATTATTGCCGAATTTTTAAATTTTTTATAATTAAATTTAAGC
>CAJVPV010004028.1:0-10494 GCA_910591835.1 Acaulospora morrowiae | reverse complement strand
TTTTTTTCTTTCTGTTTCTTTGTCAACTTTTCAAATAAGATGCTCTTTGGTTTACTCTCTGCTGATAAAACGCCTTTGTACCTATAAATTTATTTATATATATTAGATTAGCGAAAAGTTCATATTACATGTACTAAGGTAATGATAAGTGTTAAAAAAAACCTTGTTCGGAATTCTTGAAAGATCAACCGTTTCAGCTTGATAGTTGGCGTCTCCACGGTTAATTGTTGTTGATCAGAACTGTTGAGCCATATTTCAATGTTTTCTCTTTTTTCAAAGTAACAGGGTAAGTCAGATATCGGTATCTTGTTATTCAGGGCCGAATAAACGTGACGAGTTATGCTTACATGACTTTTTCAACAAATTCTTTGGTATCGTCATCCGGGGGGTTATCTTGATAAGTTTTTTCAATTAGATTACTTGGTCAATGATATATCAGAAATATCATATGTATGCAAAAGGTATAATTTACCAATCTGTCTTTGCGCTAGATCGATCTAGAGCATTTAATGTTGATCTTTTTATTTTATTACATACATAATAAACATTTAGAGGAGAGTATCGACATATATGATGAAGTATTTAATGAAACTTCGACGGAGAAGGCCAAAGAACCCGTTTTCGAAGAATTTATATACCCCTATTCTCCGGGTGAAGATGACATGACCTTGGTAGAAAGTATACTCACTTCCGAAAAGCTCACTCGTTTTTACAACAAGTTACACCTTCTAAGATCAGACTTTAAATACATAAGTCTGGATGGCGAAGATGGATGTAAGCGCATAAGGTCCATTTTCTTCGTCACGAGAA
The DNA here is from genome assembly GCA_910591835.1 of Acaulospora morrowiae. Classification (NCBI taxonomy): domain Eukaryota; kingdom Fungi; phylum Glomeromycota; class Glomeromycetes; order Diversisporales; family Acaulosporaceae; genus Acaulospora; species Acaulospora morrowiae. The sequence continues at coordinate 9,684 of CAJVPV010004028.1, read as the reverse complement.
TCCCTTACTAACCAGTTTTCGATGATAGGCCCTCCCACCAAGCCAAACGGATTCTTACTTTCAAATATTCCCGCATCATGTAATCAGCTAAACCTATACACCATCTTTGGAGTTTTTGGACATATCTTTTTCCAATGGATCGACGACACCAATTGTTGGCTGATAGTTAAGGATGATAAGAAGGTGAATAAGGTTCCACAAGGGGTACTGGGGCAGACAAAATTGTTCTCATTATTTTTAGAAGGAGGAAAGAATTATGATCTGGCACTAGAAAAAGGAATTACAAAGGAGATGGGCGAGATTTGCATTCAATCATGGAGAAATTGGGTCAAATCAATATTATACGCAGAATCAGAGGAAAAGAGTGATGCGGAGGAGAGACAGAACGATGACGCCGCATCAATAGATGGTACGTAGAAAATTTTTTTTAAATAAAATTATCTGACGCGAATTCACCGCATTTGCAGTTAACGAACTAGACGTGAAGGTAGAAGAAAATGGGTTCGACAGCGATCAGGTTAAGGTAGAGTTTGGAATTAGTAACTCTTTTCCTGCACCTCACGATGAACCAGCGCCGTCATGGGATTATCCCAAGGGGGACAATTTTGTGAGTGAAGAAGTGAACATCGAATGGTTAAGGAAGGAAGAGAACACATATAATACGAATTACGAGAACGGTGATGGCAATTTGAAAGACGAAGAGGAAAAGCAGGATGGTTGGGACGTGATTTCATCAGAAACATTAAATACTAGTGCTAAACGTACGTTGTCGACGCCTCAACCTCCAGTGGAAGAGGAAGAAAGCGACAGCGAAATGAATGGTGCTTTCAAGAAAACCAAGATTGGATAGAGGTCTTGCTAGATTAACTACCTTTTATCTTTGTATCATCATCTTTTTTCCATGATCTAAGCCATTTTATTACTCTTATGGCATATATACTTTGTATAAAAAATTACGATTGCTAAGTACCTTTTTTAACCTCTTCCAATTTATGATAAAACTTATGCGAATCCAAACACCGCATAAGAATCATGATTAAGTTATGCACATTCTGAGGGATGATTTAACTCGGACTGCCACAAAAAAAAAAAAAAAAAAAAAAAGCTTAATTACCTTATTATTGATGAATTGTCAGTATTCCTGTCATAAGACAATGTCATGTGATTTATCGGAATTTAGATCATATGATATAAAACACTGAATAAAAATGCAAACGCAAGCGCGCTAGGAAAGTTTCAAATAATTCGAATAATCAAAAACCTTTTTCGTAAAAGTAAATTATTCGAACTTTCTCTCTTTCATACATAAATGCGTAGCGTAGAGTGAATCTTGAAATGTCAACTCGCAGCAACACTTGAAAATCAAATTTTCTTTTCTTTTTTTGTTTTCTTTAACAGAAATAGAAATCCCGTTTAATGGTCTCATCGGAATACATCAGTGTTCCTAAAACTAGAATTGTCTTTCAAGGCGTCATTATGCGTTTTGTACTCCATAATTGTTTCGGATGGTAAATTCAATACCCGTTTCATTGTATCCCTAATTAAAGTTTTATTATTATTTATTTTTTCCACAAGTTGCATGTTGCGCATAATCTTAAATGAAGATCTCTGGGATCCACGCATAACTCTGAAATTTCTCGAAAACACCAACCTTATTTTTAAATTAATCCTGCCTTCATGAGAGGATTGATTCCACAAGGACAAAATGTCCTCGGAACTGCGAATAGATAATACCGCACCACAAATCTCCGTACCCACGTCAAATTGATCACCAATGACCGCCATGACCTATCACAATTAAATTAATATTTCTCTTTTTTTGATCTAACGCATCCACCTTGTGTAAGACCTACTTACCAAGCTTTCCCAATATCGGCTGGCCAGACCTTTCTTTAATCTTACAATCCATTTACCTCCATTAATATTAGTAACATCCTATGAATTTTTTTTTTTTTTTTAAAAAATAAATTTGAGATGAAAGATGAAATATGCAAGTTCAAAAATAACGATGATCCAAAGGACCGAAGGTTAGGTTATCTGGAGTCAGTCATACCTCCCATACTGGCCTAATGCCTTGTTTGAAAAGGTGATAGTCACTGATGTTGGGTAGTTCATGAGGTCTTCGAAGATGACTATAGACCGCCCAAAAGTCCTCTATCTGAATGTTGTCGTTTTTTTTTTTCAAAATAAAAAGAACGAATTAATTAATCAATTCTGGTTGGTAAGTGAGAACACACGTCGTGAGAGGAATCACTCACCGAAGAAAACGCCGCGATTTTTTTCATGGAACTCTCGTAATTTTGTATCTTACTACCAGGAATTCGGTGCATGAACCAAAACACCCACGTAAAATGCAACGGATGAATTTCACTAGTGGGACTTGGTGTAAATTGCTGACGCGTTAGATTAATCACTAAACCATTACTATTATTTCCATTCTCTTTCTCCTTAATGTCTTTCTCTTCAACCACCCCACCACCTCCCGTGATGCTCATACGCTTAGTGAGGTAACTAGTTCCGCTTCCATTACCTAAAACGGCACCCATTGCCAGGGGTGTCGTCGGTGTTAGAAGGACAGAGGAAGTGGAGGCACCATTTGACGAAGTCGTGCGCTGAAGTTGGATAAGCTTTGTAGACGATGTGGAAGTTGTCGGTGTTGTAACTGTTGCAGTTGTGGATGTGAGAGTTGTATTGTTATGGTCGGTGTTGACTGTTAAACGGTTGTTGCTTGAGAGAAAGTGAAAGAAAAAAAAATAGAATGGAATTTAGATTCACCGTAGGACGCATAAAATGCACATGGAGACATTCTCGATCGAATAACTAACGGTTCAAAAAAAAATTTTTTTTTTTTAAATCAGCAAACCACAAAAAGAAAGATTTCATTCCTACCTGCGTTTCCAGACAGATTCCATTCTTCTTTTTATTCAATGAGCTAAACTCTAAATAAATTTAATGCTTTATGATTTATTGTGGATTCGAAATTTTGAAGGGAGAAATAAATTACAATAATTATTTGTCAATATTATAATAGAAGAAAAAATTTTTTTTTCTCGAAAATCAAAAAAAATTAAGCGAATTTCCACATTTTCAATCCATCTTCATGTACCTAAATGATGAGACCTTGTGTCTTTGCCCCACATCATTGTGTCCCAGAAGTGTAGATGATGGGACTAGCTATTGGCTGGATGTTTGCCGATCTTCTCTGTCACGTCATCAAATACACAGGTGCGTGTTGGATAGTTGCATTAGTTTAATGAAAAAAACGTACGTACGTGTACGTATTGTACATACGTAATGATTTATTTAGTGCGTATATTTGATTCCACTAAGCTCCATGGCGAAGCCCAAAGCTTGCGGTGTCAAAAAAAGGGAAGGGAAAAACAAACTTGTTTACACATCGGGAAAGTTCATTTGTAAAAATTTTCGATTTCATAATTTGGCCCACATTAGAATTTACATGATCACACATAGCCATTTTTGGTTAGCTTGTGAGTATTAAATAAAAATAAGCTGTAATCAGAGAGAAAATTACGTGCTACGCATTCGGATTTTTTGATTAATAACTTCTTGGCTATTATTATCCAGGAGCCTGAAAAATGGCCAGGGGAAAGCAAAAGGTGGCTGGTTGATTTCAAGGTTGTTCAGAGGGTGCTTTTGAACCAATCAATTATTAATTTTATTTTGTTGCAATCCTTTCACTGGGGATTTAAACAATAGGAACAAGCTAGGTAAGCCTGAGGAGTTATCCAGTTTTGATGCATGTCTTACGTATAAATGGTTGCTAACCTTATTATCAGAGAAAAGGCTCAAAAGCAAGCTGAAGCAAGAAACGGTGGGAAATCTCAGTTGGAGGCTCGCGCGAAGGGATTACAGTTGAAGTGTCCTGTCTGCAAGGTAATTAACAAAAAAATTCTAATGCTTTCTGGTGTCTCTTTCTGAATTGTTTTGTTTTTTTAAATTAGACACCGGCAGCAAATTATAAAGTTGTCGTTCAACACATGGAGGTAATGACTCGACACACCACCTAGAACTGTGTTGTTGTTTCTTATTTTATTTGCAATATATAAAATTCTTTTTCCTAAAACAGGCCAAACATCCCAAGGAGACGATTCCTCCTGAATCTGCTTTCCAAAGCTAGAGGAAGTTATTTTCAAATATCATCTGGTCCTCGGATCTGAAATTATTGATCAGCAAGTCAAAATAGCTATCGTTGCGTGGAAAACGTTACTCCACAGTGTGATCTTTTTCTCTCTTGATTCGACTTTTTTTTTTTTCGTTTATTTTATAAAGTGATGTTTTCGGTAGAGATATCGACAATTTCCCAATAGGATCTCTTAGAGTCCCTTTGAGATGTTTTAGTGAATGGATTTCTTTTTGTGATGAGGAAACGATCATAATGAAATTCGGTCTTATAATAATAATCTTAACATTAAATTTGCTGGTACATGCATAATTGAATTGTATGTCTTCATTTCGCATAATTAACACTATAAATTAAATGACTGCTTATCACATCGAACTATTAATTTGTAATCAATCTTGCCAAAAAAAGTATTTAATTTCAGGGTTTTTGGTTTGGCTGATCATTAAAAAATTGCTCTTCACCTCATTATTTCGTACTTACGATGGTTCGTTTCGTTAGAATACCAACTTATGAACAGTTCGACAAGATGATTGATAAAACCGTTAAAGAAAACGGAAAAAACATATACGTTTTGCTTTTTGGTAGGAATTGTGTCTTACACATGCGCTTTCAGGTTTATTAGCAGAAAAAAGGATGATGTACAATGTACTTAAATTCCACAGGTACCGAAGACCCCTCCACCGGGAGTTCATGGTGTCCAGATTGCGTTATAGGTAAAGCATGTTTCACTGAAGTTGCATTGCAACATATTCCCACAAGAATCAACATGCTTAACGCTTTTCAACTTTGGCATCATATATTCAGCTGATCCTTTAATTCGTCGTCACTTCTCAAACGAAGCTCATCCCGAAAGTGTGCTTGTTGAAGTCCCGGTCGGTACTAGATCCCAGTATGTTTTGTTTCTCAATTCCTTTATTTTTTCTCGCGAGTTCACCTAATTTCATTCGCCGAAAACTATATTCATTTTATTGAAAGATATAAAGGAAGACCCGACAACCCTTACAGGACCCACCCAAGAATTCAACTCAAGGCCATTCCCACTTTGATAAAATGGTCGGCTAATGGTAGCGATGATAAAAGTTTGGTAGAAGATGAATGTAGTCGTGATGACATGTTAAAAAAATTCTTTTCTGAATAATTATTGTCATACTTAAAAATATAAAATAAAATAAATAATGTTCTAACATGCTAAATAATTACAGTAATATTAAGTTAATTTTCTAAAATGATAAAAAAAAATTGTTCATAAACCTATTTCTCATCGCATGTGAAGTTGCAGACCCCTTTCTTTTTTTTTTATTTTCCCTTTGATAAGGTCCTTTGTCTTGCCAACAATACCTCGTTGCTTTATCTTTACACCATCATAATCAACATGTCTCATTCTCTCCCGTATTTCAGTGTTCACCCTCTCACGTTCCAGTTTCCAATCAAACTTCACCAAAAATACACCTGTAACAGGTCTGTGATCCGAGAATCCTATGACGTTCGTATGGCTCCCATACCTTTCAACTTCGACTTTGCTGACATGACTATCTTGCGGCAGTCTTGTTTTAAAAATTATTCGATCAGTCCAACTAGGTACTCGCTGTTTTGGGCCCGAGTCATAAGATGCATTTGTTGGTTCTGGTTTTGACTCGGTTAATGATGAACGACTTGAACGATGCGTTATGTCAAACTTAAATGTTGGGTAGAACTCTATCTTGCCCTCCTTAAACTTGGAAAAGTAGGGGAATCCAGTAAGCTGATGTGAAAGTTGGTCACGCAGAAGTAAAGCCTAATAATTTACAAATTAGATTGGCGTTGAAACGAAAATGATGGACAACGTTCATAGAATATCTTACAGAAATGTCTTCCTTTTTAATGTGCTCGTCGGCTTCTTCTCTTGTAAATTCGACGCGATAATTCATGTCCCCAAACCAAAATGTATAGTCAAACCTATCGGTCACATTAACATAAGCTATATATAAAAAGCAAAAAAAAAAACATTAGTCGAAATTTTTTATACATTGTAATATAAAACAGAATTAGATCGATTATGGATGTGTGACCTTCGTCTTCAGGTTTGAAACCCTTAAGTTTCATTTCTTTACTTATTTTCTTCACGTCGTTGTTGCGTTCCTGAACTTTGTCCTGATGTGCTAAACCGTAGAATATTGTCAGTCGACGAATGTAATGTAATGCACTAACACCATTTGTTGGTTTCACAAACTTACCGGCTAAATGACTGTTAATAAAGCAGAGTGATGTGTTGCCAAATAATAAGGAGATGCCTATTCCACCTTTGTTACCGAATAGATTAGCTAATCCTGTGGCTACTCCATCATGCTGATAATCTAGTTTAAGGGATAATTTCATTACTACATCACACGTTGAATACAAAGATGCCAGACAGACGTCCCTAATTTACCTTTGACAAAGTCTTTACATTGTCGCCACACGAATACAGCCAAGTGCAGTGCTGCCATGGTCTCCGTTTTCACAAGGACATATTCATCTCCAAGATAATCGATCAGTCTAGATTCCCATTCCTCTTTTGACGGGAAGAATATCGAATGCTTAATGTTATGCTGGCACTCCTGTGTTCCGATGACTAATAAATGGTAAGGATGTTGCGATTTTCGACTCAACAAGGGGGCATGTTGAGTATCTTCCAAATTTATTATCGGTTTCTCAACAAAAGGTGCAAGTTTATTACGTGGCGGAAGCTATTCACGAAAGGAAATTACTTCTCTGGAGAGTCAAGGAGAACGAGTACATATGCTAGCAAGATATATCGTATAAAAAGAAACTTACTCTTCCATGCATATTCCACGTGCCAATAAATATCTTCAGTTTATCCTCCTCGACGTTTTTCTTTACAAAGGTAGCCTTCGATTTTCTGAATCCAAGCAGCGACGCCAAGAATTCAAACATTTCGTTTAGTACGACCCTAAGTCTTGATATGAATGTCTCTGTCTCTTCCTCCGTATCTTTAGGTCCAAGTAAAGCAGTATTCTCCGAAATGACTAATGTGGATAATGTTTCCAACGAATCGTGAGGTTCTAATAATGATAAAATGTGATGAGATCAGAAATTCTATAGCATACATGCATTTTTACTAGAAAACTACCATGTTCTATTGTAGATGTAGACATTTTGCTACTTTACAATGATCGAATGGTTTGGTAAAGTTTTTTATATGTTTTACCAGTTCCAGGAAAGCACGGTTCTTACGCCTTTTGTAAAACGCGTAAGATCTGTCGTGAAGGCCTACCGAGCTTTTAAATTGGCGAACAATCCATTAATTTTAGATAACTTTTATATCCATATTAGGAAGTATTTAAATCGATAATGCTTATTATGCTGTCGATGTAATTGTGATAAAAAGAATCTTTGTTCCTAAACACAAGGATGTTCTAAAAGTATTATATAAAGTCAAATGAAACAGTTTAAGGAAATGAGAATATTTAATTTCCTTTTAACAACTTTAAAATTGCGTAATATCACATGATCTTGGGTGCAAACAAACTATTAAATTTACATATACTTTATTGACACCCAAAATAGAATTATATTAATATACAAGGCAACTAACGACATCGCAAATAAAATGTCATTTTTAATTTTCTTAAAAAAGTAAGTTGAATGAAACTAATTACAATGATTCAATTAAAATTGATTATTTAATATTCTCAGGCTACATTGACATTTTTTTTTGTAATAATATAAAATTTCCTAATTTAATAAATTCACCTATTACTAAAATATTTTTGATATCTGATATGCAAATTATTCTTTAATTAAATTTTTTAATTTTTATAAATGGTACATAACTTTTTTTATATTCTATTTCTATCAATTCTTTTTTGGATCTTGCAATCGCCCAAATCTGAAATGTTGAATAAAATAATCGAAACTGCAAACATGTTTTCTGCTATTGATGCATCGATCTTTGACTGATCATTATTTGAGACGACCCTTTTTTAAAATTTAGAATCTCTGTTCCAAAATTCAATTTGTCCCTCGTGTAACAATTATTGGATGAAATATCTAATTAGTATATTCATTGATGAGTCTATGTATTCTTTATGGTTATATAATTAATATTGTTACATTAAATGCCTAAAATACATTATAATCTTAACACTAAATCCTTTTGAAATGAAGATCGGAACAGTCAAAGATTCAAACTCGAACTCAATATTCCGGGTTGATTATTGACTTTTTCGGCCTTTGCATTTCTTAAGTGGTACACCTTCCTTAGCTCTTTAAAATGCTTTAAAAATTGATCGCATTCTAATTCTCCCGATAAAAACGACGTAGCAATCTGTTCTGACAATTCATCCGATTGCTGAACACTGGATTTGAGTTTTGCTAAAAGAACAGAGTGCGAGAATCTCTATAAATTGAAAGATTGATTACTCATCTCAAATCGTGGTTTATTCCAAATCGCATTAATTGATAGATCCAATCACCTGCAACGTGTTTTGCTGAAGTGTGATCTTTTCTTTTAAAACATCATAAAGATTTTTGAGTTCATCTTCCTTCTCTTCTACAGTTTTCCGTAGTTGAATTAATTCTTGTTCTTGCGACAGGGTTTTTTCTTTTATTCACAATTCAAAGTAGAATTAACAACATTATTCGAAAAAGGAATCGATATAATAATAATATACTACAATCCGCACTTGCCAGTACTTCGTTCTGTAAGGTGAATATGAGAAATATCTATTTAGCAAATATATTCAAGTTAATCTCCAATAATCAAGATGATGATACACTTGCCTAGTTCGTCCTTCTTTTTAATTGCATAGGAATTTGAGCTTCCCTCTAAAAATATATGAAATTATGATCAATTACTTCGTATTGCATAAATAAAGTAGAAATAACTGTGTCTAACAATGGAATACGAACTGGCAGCATTAATAAGTTCATCGGCCAAGCATTCCGCAATGCTCTTGACGTTTCTGAATGCGGATTCACGCGTCTGCAATAAAACAGAAATTATTAGTCTAACGAACCGAGAGTTTTTATGATAAAATACGAAAAAAATTCATACTCCAATTGTCAAGAGAGCAATAGCTTGATTCACCCTTCGCAGAGGAGATACATCGACGGCTTGTCTTCGAACAGTCCCTGCACTACCAATTCGAGTTGAATCCTCACGTGGACCAGTGTTAATGATAGCATCAACCAACACTTGGATAGGATTTTGGTCGGTTAAGAGATGAATAATTTCAAAGGCGTGCTTCACAATTCTAACGGCCATTAACTTTTTGCCGTTATTACGACCATGCATCATGAGGGAGTTTGTCAAGCGCTCGACAACGGGACACTAAATATTTTCAAAGTTGTTTATCAGTTCCTACTGTTCATTCTCCTCTTGCCGATCAAGATTTATGATCCATCACTTTTTCAATGATTCCAATAATTTTACGGTGAAAAACAGATCGTCGATTAATGTCTTGTTTTATACCTGAGCTTTCCTAAATCGCTTTGTAGAAAAACGCCCTGCAGTGTGAGGCAAGTATACAGCATTACGAATCTGAATGTAATCGGTTAGT
>CAJVPV010004027.1:0-10494 GCA_910591835.1 Acaulospora morrowiae | reverse complement strand
TAGTAAATTTAATATATGGGTTGTGACCTACTTATATGTTTTTATAGTAAATTTAAGTATCAAACTGGTATCGAAGTAATATCGAAGTGATATCATTAGGAGCCCTACTTATATACCAAAAAGGGACAACTATATCATGCAATAAGCTGTCTCAAGCAAATCAACATGCACCAAATAAACAGCAAATTAAGTCAGTATATACATGTTAATCCAGCAAAAGTCCAAAACAATGGCTGACTCCAACCTAATCCAAATAGAAAATCTAATAATAGAACATCTCAAAACAATTGAATACAATCACAATGAAGGAGAACAAAGGTGGTTCTGTATGTTGATCGAAGATGGCATAACAAATATAGCATCAGAACTGGCAAAATTAGGAGCAATAGTAAACATCACAGTCATAGATACAGTAGTAGCAAAACTTCTCAATGTCAATTTATATACAGCTGTAAAATGAATGTTGACTAAAAAATACATTAAACAAATCTAGGCGTTCAATCAACTAGATATGAACATATTAAACAGATACATATTAGAAGACTCACAACAAGTATTCCAGATTGTGGATATCCTATATTCAGGTCAAAACCCATGATATGCACAAAACAAAGACCCAGAAATTACATTATCTTCTGGACAACCCGAGACAAGAAACTATAATCACAACTATTAACATGAGTTAGTTAAAAGGAGTAAAGGAAACATGTCAGAAAATTACATTAATCAAGAAAATGTAATAAAGCAGGCAAATGAAGAACAACAAATATCAGAAGTCATTATGAACGAACAGACTGGAAACATAACTGAAGAACAGAAACACATGTTTTAGAGATAGTCATGAAAGAGCAATCTCTCCCAGACAAAGACCTTAACATACTAATACTTACTTCCAATTCACTGGAAGACATAAGAGCAAAGGAAAACTATGCAACAAGAAACAGAGTCTTCCATCCAACAAACTCTCATCACATTCATAAAAAAGGGACATACAAAGTAGGAACTCTAATAGCAAACACATCAGAAAAGAATCAAGAAGAACAAATCAAGTATTTTGCAAATATCTTCAAGCTTTCTGCAAACAAATACAATCTAATTCAATCATACTTCCACAATGAAAATAGATAGTATATAATTTACTTTCATCATAAAAAGAACAGATCAGTATATATTAGCAAATTCAAAACCAAAGAGGATTTGAACTGATTGCAATATAGGACCCAAACCTTAAGCAAGACAACAAAGCTAACAAGAAAACAGAAGATACCAAACACAGCATGTCAGAAGAAAATCAAAGTCACAACAGTTCTAATTGAACTAATAAACAAGATAAAGTGCAACTTCGAATTAGATGCAACCCTCTTTCCCAGACTAACAGAGAAAACAACTATAAGAAATAGCCAACATGCTTCAAGTGCCTATCAAATACAAGGGAATTCAAGTTCTGGCAATAGGAAAAAACAAATGGATAAGTCTTGGTTTCAACAAAACAACAGATGCTTATAGGTATAAACAATAAACAACAGCTATTGAAACATATACAATCACAAGATATAATTTTAAATATCACCAAAAATGTCAATCCAGACAAAGAAGCATCATCAGAAAGCTCATCAGCTTCAGAAACCACCAAACCAATATTGGATCAATACATACTCATGGATATTTCAGTACACATTTCATCAAAAAAAGTATGAGATGTCCTTAGTAAATATGAAAAAATCCAATCACTTAATATCATAAAGAAAAACAATAACTATAATAGTGCTATGATAGCATTCCAATTCACAGAAACCAACCTTAAGAAAATCTGGTCAATCCCATTGGATAACGTAATAGCAAGACTAGTACTGTTAGAAAATCATCAGAACATCCTTATGGAACACAATAAAATCACAACCAGATTATATGGTATTGAAAAATCAATATCTGTCTCACAAATAATGAGCACAACAAAGCACCTAAAGGTCAAAAAAGTACACATTCTACTCAATAGTAAAACAGACAAAAGAAGAAATTTTGCTATTATAGGATTCGAAAGCCAAAAAGATCTCAATAAAGTCCTATTAGCACATATGGAATTGTTTGGATGCAAAGTCTGGTGAAGCACCAAAGATAATACAAAGACATATAAATGTACTAACAAAGTATTAAAAACCCAAATCCAAGAGCTCAGTTTAGAAAAAGATAGGCAATATAATTACCCCTATGCAGCAAGCTTCTCCTTAACTACCAAACAGAAAAAAGTCTAAAGCAACCTGATTCAAACAAACAAAAAAGAGAAAAACAAACAAGTCGCAACTGAATCAGTAACACTTGAACACAACATGTTTATAGAACCAAACTCATGAAACTTAATTCAAACAATACTAAAATCCATTAGTGCCAGATTGACAAGATTAGAAGATAAAAAATATAAAAATAATGGAAAATCCTGTTACTTTTCCTAAAAACCGTAACAGTTTAATTAGAAATCAATATTGGAGGAAATGGATTATCAGAAAATAGACTATCAATAGAATCTCCAATTTCAAATCTCTCGTCAATCTACATCACAAACACCTTTTACTCAGAACTTCTCTTAGAATTATATAACTAACAACCAGATACTGATATCACCATCTTCTTATACGAGCAAAAAGAACAATTTCTAAATAATCAAAATACAAATTTCAACAAAATTAATCCAAAACAGCCCTCACACAACCCCAACGACAACTTCTTAAATAACAACTCCCATACTTACACACCATATATAACAATAGGTACATATAACGTTAGAGAGATCACACGCAACACAGATCAAACCAACCTAATATTGGAACTGTTAAAAAGAAAAATTGATATTCTAGGCCTTTGTGAAAACAAGCTCTCTAAAGAAAATCAATACTTTGTATTTTCAAACCAAAAAGACTTCAAGTGTATCTCAAGTGTTGAGCCAAATAACTTCAGAAATGCAAAAGTTCTACTGCTAATTCATAGGAACATCGAGAAATACATAGCATTAATAGACACAATTGAAGGTTATCTAGTAGCAATTAATCTGTTGAACAAAGGCCACAAGATATGGATCGCTCAAATATATCTATCTAGTAATAGAAGAAAAGTCAAAACTACAGAAAAAGATCCTCAAGTTATTACAAGCCTACTTACAGAAAAGCTATGAAATCATAATTATAGGTGATTTCAATACAACATTAAACCCAAGAACAGATTGTAAAACAATAAACAACACACAAGAGTTCTCTAGATCTGAAGATCCAGAAATTGAATTATTCAACCACATGGATAATTGAAATCTTTCTGATCTACAACAATTATGAAAACCAGTTGAAACTACACACACTTGGAAAAACAAAATAAGCTCTAGTAGAATTGATTATATCTGGGGATCTTATGGCATAGCAAACAATATACTCCAATTCAGCAATAACGATTTTCACTTAATCTTCAACAGTGATCATACCATACTATTTATTAAAGTCATACGAGATGCCATTTTCCAAAATCACCAAATGAACATGGAAAAGCCCAAGTCCTGTAGAGAAAAGATAATCAACATCTTCAAAACAATAGAATCACAATGGAAAAAATATGCTCACAAGGTTGATCAAAAGCTTCAACGAAGCGGCATTACATCTTTAATCTATACAATGAATAATGAGCAGACAAATAGTGATAGATGGACACAACTAATTCAAGACTCATGGAAAATATTTGAGAAAACCCTAATAACTACAGCCTTCAATTATTTATATTGTGAAAAATGAACAACAAGGGGAACAGTCAAACTGCGTAAATATAAAAGAGTCAAAGAGAACAACTTGTACTTTGTAGCTACTGTCTAATTACCAAAACTCTTAACAGTTGGGTTAACTCCCAAGATCTTGAAGAAAAACTATTGCAAGCTCAAAAATTATGAAAGGAATGCAATGAAATTAATCAAAAGATAGCCCCAATAGCTCCAACCTTCAACTCCATTCAAGAGTTAACCAGAATCCTGGAAAAAAAAGAAAAGAGAAATACACTAGTTCTTCAACTTAAAGAAACAGCCAATTCCTTAAAAAAGATATATTTCAATGAAAAAAGAAGTAGAACTAATGCAGAAATCAAGCAAGCAATTGTAGAAAGATATAGAAATCTCAAAGAGAATCAAAGAAAAGTAGTACAAGATCTGACAAACAACTTCCATGACAAAATAACCATAGACAGAATTCATATTCAAGATAAACTAGGAAGAGAATACATATCAGTAAACAAAAAGGAAATTCTACATCAGACTAAAGAATATTACAAAAAAGCCTTCAAAAAGAAAGACAATAACTTTGAGCTACTGGACGAAAAATGAAAAAAGCAATATGTATCAAAAGCTAAAATAAAAGAGGAATAGTACAATGAGATGATGAATACTATTTTCAAAAACAAGTTGGAAAAAGTATTGAGAGATCTTCCCAATAATAAAGCAGCAGAACCCAACAAGATCAAATACAAAATGCTCAAAAAACTAAAATCAGAAGGGAAAAAATACTATGTCAACTTATGAATATATACTTAATCTACGGTATAACTCCAGTAGTATGGAAGGAAAGTTTACTTTATTCCATTTCAAAGGGAAAAGAATGGCAAGGCAACTTAAGCAATACCAGACCTATAGTCCTCCTGGATGTTTCATAAAAATGCTTTATAAAAATCATTACCAACTGATTATCCACCATTTTTAAAAGACACAATATCCTAAAGGGTTCCAACTTCACAGGACTACTTAAAGAAAACACTTTAAAACCTATCCACTTGTTAAACAATATCTGCAAAGAAGCTAGAGAAAAAAAGAAAAAATTGTGGATATTATTTCAAGACACAGCTAAGGCATTCGATATGAAATGTTACAGAAAGCACTTCAAAGAATCAAAATTCCAGAAAAGCTTGCAACACTTATCTTAAATTCCTTCATCAGCAGATCACTGAGGATAATTACAGATATAGGAATAACAAAGAAAGTAATAGTAGGAAATGGAATAGATCAAGGGAAAACAATCTCACCATTACTATAGCACATCTTTTATAACCCCTTATTATGTGAAATCCAGAATGATACAAGATTAAGTTATTCTATAAACTATGAATGGAGAACTAATCACAGCAAAGATAAATCCATACAATTGTTCATTCGACAAGCCATTATAGCATACATAGATGATACAACATGGATTGCTAGATTTGGAAAAGATATAAAAAATATTCTAGAAAGGGCCAAGTGGTTCTACACAGCCAATGACTCACAAATTAATGGTAACAAATCAGTACTGATTACGATAAACAGCCATAACAAAAAACCAAATGTAATTAAAATTGGAGTAAACCAACAAGAAATAACTGAAAGTGATTGCAGTAGCTTTACCAGATTTCTAGAAATATGAATAGGAAACAAGAGACATACTAAAGACACAATCCATCGAATCAAGTGTGAAATCACAACAATAGTATCAAGCCTTCAAAAGAAAAAAGTAACAGACAAGCATATAGAGTATATTCTAAACAGAGTACTTATTTTACACATAGAATACTGAATGCAATACTGTTTTCTAGACGAGAACACATGCAATATTTTAATAGCACAGTTAAGAAAGATTCTAAAGAAAGTAGCAGGAATGGTCTTAACTATTCCCAATTCAACTATCCATCACAAAAAGATCTACAACATTAAAAGTATCAAGGAAATTCAAGCAGAGAACCAGATCTTCAACTTTATGAACAGACTGTGTGACATGGATCCAACCAGCATATCCACACTAATTTGCCTCAAACAAGCTCAGGTTCAGAACTGGAAACCAAGCAATATCTTGACCAATGACATTCCTCGATCATTCAGATGTTCAAAGAACTTCTCAGCCCAAGTCCTGAAAATGACTAATAATCTAGAAATCACAATATTTAACTTCCAATGGTCAAATTGTTTTGATTGAAAAGGAGGCCCACTATTCATCAAGAATATGCTCAATGACACAAAGTTATATCAGAAAGCAATTCTATTTCTAAAAAAGCATAACATAATTTTTGTAGATCAAATAATTGATAGTGACAGCAAAACAGTACTACCATGGAAAATTATCCAAATCCTTTCAAACACCAGCAAAGGACCAACACCACTATAGTTCAGCAAAATCCAATCCATCCTGATAAATAAGTATAACATTCTAAATAACAAATGGCAAAATTGAAATTGGGAAAAGCAAGACAAGAGATTTTTCTCTACCAGTTCAAACAAAGACTGATGCCGATCGAATTGGAAGATCACAAGTCCAGAAGAATCAAACAGACAAATTATCTGGTATAGAAGTAAAGGAGACACAGATTATCAAGCTTTCCAAGCAGAAGTTTACAACCTAAAAATAGGATCCAGACCAGATACAGTCAAACTACAAAGAAGCAAAGGCACCACTCAACTCCAGACCAACGAGGAAACAAGAAGTTCATCAATCAGAACAAGTGCCCATGGAGGCAACAAAAGATCAAAGATCAAATCACTATCATATAATATTATTAATTAATGTCTAACCCTTAGAAAAGCAGATGAATCAGAAATTCTGATTAGTATACATATTTTGGAAAACCTTGCTAAAAAAGAATTGGAACACTTCAAGAAAAAGGATATTACTAATAACTGTATTATAGCAGTTGAAATAGAAAACTGAGGAGTACAAATAATCAAAGAACACATTCAATTTCCAGACTATATACAATTCCTGATAAAAAAATACAGAATCAATAAAGAAAGTAACTTTTGACAATCCTATTGTTTTTACACAGATGGATCATATGGCAAAGCGAAAGATCAATCATTAAAAAAGAGAGCTGCCTGGCTACAAGTCCAAGAACCAAACCCAGGAAGATCCTTTCAAGCAGGAGTAGACAACTGACTATCAGCACTTCGGGCAGAACTCACTGTAATCATTCTAGCACTCTTGGTTATACCCCCAAAAAGTCAAATAGAAATCAGAACAGATTGCACAACTTGTATCAATACCTTACAAAAGCTCCTCAATCTCCACATTAGAGATATAGAAAAAAGAAACAGAAAGTGGAAGAACTGGCAACTGTGAATAAGATGCATAGACATAATACACAAGAAACAAATCATGATTCAAATGACTAAAGTAAAAGCCCATGACAAGAACGAGGCTAATAACAAGATGGACCTTCTCATTAAAGCAGCAAAAGAAAAATCTGAGATTTGTTGGAACAGCTGGTATCGACAAGAAGCTCTAACAACACTATGCTAAAACAAGATTTCTATCGATATAGAAGTAAGAGAATTTATCAAAGAAATATATAAGAGAAGTACTTTAACAAAATGAGCAAATCAAAATTGAATACAAAAAAGATGGGTTAAAGAAATAGACAATCAAGAAAACTTTGACTGGAAAAGTCTTTGGGAATAACAAAATAGAAGGATCTTTAATAACATTCTTCAAACAAGTCTGAAAAAAAGCCTTCTGGATAAAATTAATGCACAACAAACTACCGACCCTGGACAATATGACCAAAAAATTCCCTATAAAATATGCAAACCTGACCAAGTATCTATATTGTCAACAAGAAGAATAATCCTTAGAACACTTACTCTCGTATAACAGTATTGCAGAAATACATAAAGAAATATGGAACAAAAGCCAGGATCAGCTACTCAATAAATGGCTGGAAAATGCTTAGGCAGAAGAAATACAAGATAGGCAAACTACGATACAAGAGCTTTTACAAAGATAATATAGGCGCAAATTTTCCACAGGTGTCGAAATTATAAACTTGTGCTTAAGATTTTTCTCAAAAGAAGACGTATCAGAATGGATATAAGCAATGGCCAAAGTCAAGACCAAAACCAATAAAACGAGGCAGTTACTAAAGAAGTTTTCAAAAAATATCTGCAAGTTAGGAAGAAACTATAGAATAATAGATATGCCAGATTACAGAACTCAGGAAGAAAACCCAAAATATTCAGATACAAGAGAAAAGACATATATGGGATAAGAAAAAAGAAGAGGAAATTAAGAGGTCCTAACCAGAAGGAAACAAGCCTAAGAGAGCCACAAGAAGATAACATAGAAGACTTCACTATACAAATTCAAGACAAGATCTTGATTTGAAAATAGATTAAAGAGGGGAGAAAATGGTTAGGAATATAAAAAGTAGTCTAGATTTTGAAAAGATAAACTGTAGTGATGAATTGCAGGCAATGATCTTTGGAATTGAACTCCATAAGTGAGTAAATGACAAAGAAAGCAACTTTATTTATCTCCAAAGTCACACCTAGAGACATTAGTCAAAGATGGATATTCAAGGCAGTAGAATAGTTTATGCAATATGATGTATTATATATTATTTGTTTTCTGTAAAGATTTAATAAACAATACACACTTGTTTGACTATGGAAAAAATATATATACAGTATATATATATATATATACTATATATTTAAAATATTATTAAATAAAAGGTATAATATATTATAGTATTAAATTAATAATATAAATATTATTTTAAAATAAATATTATTATAAAAAAAATCTTTTTATTAAATTTAAATTTAATAATATTATTATTTAATATTATTAATTAATTTTTAAATTATAAGTCAAAATAATAATTTTAATAATTTTAGATTTATTGAATATATTATATATATATATTATATATATATTTGTTAATAGTTTGTCTTATTTTATAAAGTATAAATCAATAGATTCACAAAATTCAAAAAATATAAAATACTTATTTTAGTTATTATTTATGCATCTTAAATTTACTTATATATTGTATATATTTTTTTTTATAAGAATGTTAAAAAAGAAAATTTTGTATAATATACTTTAATATAAAATTGTGAATCTATAGTATAATTGTTAATATTTTACAAGTCAAATTACAAGATATCAGTTCAATCCTATATGAGAATAATTGAATAAAATTAATATAATATCTGATGCCATAATTTATAAAAGCACTGCTTCTCATATAAGCTGTTTCACATGCTAATCCAGTAGACATTAAAATTGTGATTTTTAGAAAAGATATCATGACATGATGATTATCCAGTTGGTATTATGATAATTATCAGAAGTTGCAAGGTGTATAAGGTATCTACTTTCAACAAATAGATTTAGTAATCTCTTTTCTAATATCTGACATTCTTTATACAGAACCTTGCCCTAGTCTTATTTCAATCCAATAATAAGTCAGCCTGATAATACTTATTTTAAGAAGTCATCTAGCAATAAGTTCTGTTTCTTGCAAAGTTATATAAGTTGATATTCAGGTTGTAAACACTAGTTATAAGTATTTTGAATATTTTTGAATATCATTTGGATAGGTAAGAAATTAAATAATTAATTAAGCTGCAGATAATAGTAAAGGGATTTATTTCTGATAGAGCAAATAGGAATTCTGTAACTTTATTTGTCATAAGATATTATCTTTAATACTTTATTTCAAAACTTCCTCTTAATCTCTTCTAATAAAAATAAAGCTTAGTTAGTTATCAGTGAACATGCATATTACTGATCAAACAAAGGAATTTCTTTGTTTAATAGATTAATCTCTATACCTAATGTAAATTAGAAACAAGCTATAACAAATATTATTATTTGAAGTAATTCTGATAAGAGTTGAATGTTATTAGTATCCATATGTTATAGTATTGTTTTAGATAACATTATTTTAGATAAATGTAAACATTTGTTATAGGAATAACTTCCAGCTAGACAATTATGCTGGTGCATAATAATAATAATAATAAACTTTAATAAAAAATGTCCTATAAATAATTATAAAAATTTTAAAGTTTGTTCATAATATAATTAATTTATTTACAGTTTGTTGCAAAAGTCTTTGGACTCTTATTTTAGCTTATAATTTAATAACTAATTGATAATTTAATTTAATATATATATATATTATTTAAAGATTTAAATATTAGAATTATATAAAAAAATTATCTCTTTTATTATTTTTTAAAAAACTTTTTCCGCAAATCACAAAAAATTTTAAAATTTTCTTTTTTGACAACTCAAGAAAAACCAAAGGAAATATCCAAAGGAAACACTAGGAAAAACTATTCTTTGGAAAGAAACACTTTGCAACCACCCCCCAAGCAGGAAGAAGATACCAGAGCAGGTATACATCAAAACTTCACAAACTAACTTCTTCTCTTTTCTTTGTTTTAGCACACAAACAGAAACACACTTGGGATTTCTCACCAGGAAAAAGAAAAAGACAAACAATACAATTCACAGTTAAATCTAGAGAGAAAGTCAGCATCACACTTTACAAGCTACTGGCCAGTCGTGCACCAGATTAGATACCTCCCTAGACACTAGAAGAACCCTGCTTAGCCAGAATACACCCGGTAAACCAGGCAACCTCGTCATTAAAGCAAGGGCCAGAAGGATATCAAGACTTTCTCTTACTGTGACTAAGGAAAGAAAACACTATCCAACCCAA
>CAJVPV010004026.1:0-10494 GCA_910591835.1 Acaulospora morrowiae | reverse complement strand
TAAATCCAAAGGACATAAAGACTTTAAGGAACACTGTTGTATTGGGATGGGACCTCTGGTCAAGACCTAAGCAAGTTGGGAGTTTTCCTTAGCTCTTGGTTGCATGGGGAAAGGCCCGTGGCAGCCTTCTTTCATAATTTTTTGTCTTTAGGTACCTTCCCCTTTATGAACATGATAATTGCTTTTCCCCTCACCTTTCTCTTAACAACACATTCAAACATAGTTACTGGGTCTAATGTTTGTCATAACACAAATTTTGCAAAATTTTTTATTTTTTTTCTCTATCTAAACATCAATACTACGTCATATTCCTATACTTTTCTATATTCTTTTCAAATTTACTCAAAAACCAAAATCAGTTTCACCCTATCCAAAGATCTACACTCTACAAACGACCAATAAAATTTCTCTATCCTTAACAACAACATCAAACCTGTTCAAACTCGTTTACAACCAGTCTTCTTCTAACAAAAAATTCCCATACTCAACACAATACCAATCACAACAATACAACAATATTGACAACAAAAATGATCTGATAACTTACTGGATTGGGAGAGCGCGTGACCTGTGCCCTGCGTGGGTTCCAGTAATCTTTACTTTATATGCATCCAAACAACAAAACAAGCAATTGGAGCAGGCTCCAGTTACCCGACCCACTTATACCTCAATCACAACACTCTTTTACCAACCACATGACTTTTTATTATCTCAACAATGGAGTTGCGACCCATGAGCTGCAATGCTACTGTTAAAGAAAAAAGGCAGCCAAAGCCTAACCAATGTGAGTAAAAGTATAATACTCTTATTGCGAGTGGAAGTGAGATACTAGGGAGTTGTGCCCGTAAACTGGCAGCTTAAGCCAGTGCTCCTCTACTGCTGCTGGAGTTGCACCCAGCTATCGAAAAGGAAGCGGTAACCTAGGTAGACACATTTGGTTTGTGCCCTGCGGGAGTGATTGTTGATTCAAAGATAATACGTCTTCAAACTTTAACACATATCACCTCTATACAACTATTCCACTCAAAACACATCCAACTATATATGGTCTCGGGAAGCAATTAACCCTGACTTTATATATAGTGATTTCATGTCTACACATTCCATCTTTCAAATAATCAAACTGACACATTCTTTTAATTAAGGCGATCTTGCCTCCTTTTTTTATATATACTAATATAGTAGATAGTTCCTTTCTTACTTTTCCCTGTCCCAGGGTTTTTATTTAGAAATATATCTACTACGATAGGTGGTAGACTAATATGTACATATTCGTTCATATATCTTATATCTTAAAAATTAATTATGTAATAATAACAAATTATGATATTAATAAAGATCATGAGACACATCTCACCTTAACATTAAAAAAAAAAAATTAAATACATGATTATTGCTATAATATCTAACTTATTTTGTATATCAAACTATATTGAGATTTCTCCAAATGCCGACTCTGAGTTTTTGGTTTATTCTATAATCTGAGTTATAGCAAAGGGACCAAGACTAGCATGTCAAGACACCACTAGTGTGTTTAGCATCACTGCATTATTTAGGTTTTATTTATAGTATTTTTAAGGAGAAGGGAAAGTGAGAAACTGGATATAATACTTTTTTTTGATGAATAAAATCCTACTCAAGATTATCTTACTGCTCTGTACCACCTGCAGCTGGCCTTTGACCATTTAATTCCTATTTCCTATTATGGCTTAGGGACATTCAAGATACTTACAACTATAGATTTACAATCTACAGTAGTCTTTTATGGCTATTTGGAAATACTAGTGTAAGAGGGAGAATAAAATAATGTGTAACACGATTCGGGTCACGTAACCAACGATCGACCCGGGAATCGCGAGAAGAAATGTAGAACTGAAACCGGCACTAAAAGTGAGATAAAAATGATGTAATGAGCGTTTTATTATGTAATTAGTGTTAGAAACAAATAGAATTTCCTTACCTTTCGTCATGTTTCTACAACTTTCTAATAATTTCTATTGAAAAGTGTATAAAAACGATAGCATTTAATAAAGGAAAAAGAGAGAATCACCATATAAAACAATAATTAAAATACTCACCTGGGCCAAATCTAACGCCTCACCTCTTCGATCAATTTTATTAAGAGTGGACCAGCAGTTATGCGAATTCCATCATCATTTAGCGACAGACTCGCCGTTTCATCCTTCACACTAGATACCTTCTTGGAATAAGCAATACAGGAATGGGCTTCTTATTGGATTGGGATAGAACTTTCAGATAATTTTTTGCAGAAAAGACATTAGATATTATAAGAAGCAATCACTAAACCATCTTGTACTAAACTAGACACCTCATACACTTTACAACTTCTGGAAATTATTATAGCATCAACCAGATGACCGTCATACCACAATATCATTTCTGGAAATTACAATTTCAATGTTCACTGGATCAGCGTATGAAATAGCTTCTCATAAGAAACAGCACTTATATAGATTATGGCACCAGATATCATATTAATTTTATTTAACTGCCCTCACATGGGATTGAACTAGTATCTTGTGATTTGATCTATGAAGTGTTAACTACTACACTACAAATCCACAGGTCACATATAATAATATCTTATAACTCCTTGATATCAATTACTAATTGATAACACTTGTTAATTAGTAAAATCATGTTGAATTAATAATTACTATAAGTTTCAAATTTTGTGTCACTCTGGAACTTCGAAATCGGCGGATATCATGTGACTTCTTATATGTGTTTTAGTCTAATCATTAGTATTTTTCAGCTGGAAGTCTAAATTCTTGATTATTAAGAAATTGCTGTTGACAATATCTTTTTGGCCATTAATAAAAGATGTTTTTCTCATCAAAATATCTTTAGTCTCTTAAGATTGTTTGAAAGATTGTCATTTGACTTTTCGAAGCAAATCGAGATTTTTGCCGAACGTCTATAGTTTTGTTACAAAAATCATTATTGACTACCCAGAAAAAATTACCATTACAGGTCTGAATGAAATAAAGCAAACAGTCAGCAGATATTATCAAAAATAGACAAGCAAATGAAATATACTAGAAATTAATAACACAAAATAGATCGATGAATACCTTCCAAAAGGAAATATTAAAGAAGAATGGTATAATGTAACAATAAATTCCATTACAATTGAGAAAATATAAAAAAATCAGAATATGCTTAGCAAAAACAGTATTAGAATTAACTGGAATTCTATATATAGTATTCAAAAAGCTATTTAAAGACTTACTTCACATATTACTGATCTCTTTAACAATATTTTCATACAAGGACAAGTTTACAATAAATAGAAAATAGGAAACATATATCTCATCCCCAAACCCAAACCATGAGAAAACAACATTAACATAACCAGGCCGATCACACTTCTGGAAATAACAAGAAAAATATTCATCAAAATCATTATAAACAGACTATTACAAACAATACAACAATATTAAATTCTATTACTATACAACTGGACAGTCCTCCCTGGCTGTAGCACATAAGAACCTATTTAAATCCTCTGGGCAATACAGGATAATGCCAAACAACTTAAAAAAGAAATATGGATCCTTAGCCTCAATATGGCAAAGGTCTTCAATTCAGTCAATATATTACATCTCAAACTTGTACTTCAAAGAATCAAGTACTCCAGGAAAATTACATAACTTATCATAAACATCTGCGACAACTGGCAAAACCAAGTTCTCATCTCATTTGGCCCATCACTACAATATATAGTAAAAGACAGAATTAATCAAGGAAACACAATATCTTCACTTTTATGGAGAATATACTGTATTATAACTCATTACTCTTACACATTATAACAGAAACAAGAAAATACACTCTCAAAACCAAAGTATATACAGAAATTATATTACAACCATCAATAATCTCATAACATATCTCATGCATAGCATATATGAATGATACAACAATTATCACAAAAAGTAAAGAAAAACCCTAACAAACCTACAATATTTGCACAAATTTCTTTAACCTCAATGACATCATATAAATGAAAACAAATTTAATCTTGAAATTCTTAATCAAACAAATTACAACTCAACTCAAATTATAATCCAAAACCAACCAATTATAACACTTAGATCCAATTAGGCAGTAAGAATTCTAGGTATCTACCTAAAAGGCAAAGGCACTAAAACATTTCAACAATAACTTATTCAGGAAAAAACAACCAAATTCATAAAAACAATCAGATGGAAAACAGCAACAGACAAACAAATCAGATATTTATACAACTAAGTCTGAACACTATCAATCACATATTTGCTCTCCAATACCATTATTACTAAACAATACAGCAATAAAATTATAAGAATTCTAAACAAAACCTATAAATACAAGCTCAATATAGCAACAATAACACCTAACTTGATACTGTTTAATCCAATAAAATATGGGTTCTTTTATATATGAGATAGACAACTTCTAATGTAACCAACAATTAGGGTTCCTAACTATACATATTGCTGAAATTCGTAGATCCTTGATGCAATTGACACAATTATTTGACGCAATTAATTAAGTCACTATTAAAACATATAAATAATTGAGTCGTAATGCAATTATTTTTTAGGATTTTGGGAATTGAGTCAACAGCAAAATAATTTACGCCACATGTATATTTCTAATGATACTATTTAGGTATCAAGTCGGTACTAAATTTACTATGAGTTTAATATAATGGGTCATAGTTTATATATTAACTTTATTATAAGTCAGTATCAAGTCAGTACCATTTCGGTACTTAGTTTGAAACCTTACCAACAGCTGACACAAAAAGTTCAACAATCAAAATGTTATCAGCAGAATTACAAACATCCATTTACAAGAACTACAAAACAGGTAATGGTTAACTAAACCTATCACAAGAAACCATCTTAGAAACACATTTCCCATATAAGAAAACGACTTTACACATAATATAATCTTTCTTCTAAGGCAATATAGATTCACAGGAACAACAAACACATTAAAAAAAAATTAAAAAGACTAATATGACACTAGAAGAACTAACAGACCCAGCATGGTACAGCAGGTACAGGAGGCAGCTTGCAAAAAATTAAATCATGTTTCTAAACCAAATTACAAACCACTCAAGAACTTGCATAACAGTATGGACGTAAATTACATACTAAACAAAAACTCTAACTGGTTTCAAAAAATTCAAACTAACTAAACCATAAACAAAATAATTCAAAAAAGACAACAAAAACAAAATCATACAAAACCTAATTATAAAATAGCAATTGAACTTCCCAACAAGAAAATTAAATAAATAGCATTATACCACATCACAGAAAATATCATAGAAAGAAAAAAAGCAATTAACAATAATACAGTCAAGCTACTATACTATATCAGAATTAATGATCACTTATTGCTTCAAGAATGCAAAGAATATACAATCAACACAATAAGCAAACCAGAAGAATATATATTCCACAAGGAAAAAAACAATCTCATCAGTATACCAGTACACAAAAGCAAAGCAAGCTCAAGAAACATATCCAACCATAAACTCTGCCATTAAAGCAGAATTACCCTAACAAGTATCAACAATATACTAAAAGACAAATTCCAATCTGCAAACCTTCCACTATTATTACAAATTGAAAATAATTAAATCAAACTATATCAAAAGACAATTAGCAAATACATTGATACATCAAAGTTCATTCTCCAAAAACTAGCAAACATCAAAAAAAATTATGTAACACTAAAACTATTTATTACAATATACTGTATACATGTTGTTGAAATTCATAAATCCTTGACGCAATTGCCACAATTATTTGATGCAATTAATTGAGTCACTATTAAAACATATAAATAATTGAGTCATGACACAATTATTTTTGAGGATTTTGGGAATTGAGTCAACAGCAAAATAATTTACGCCACATGTATAATATACTGTATATTGTTAGTGGGGAAATGGTATGGGGTATGGTCACGCAACGCGTCCTGGTGCGTCGCGTACCCTAATTTTAGATAACTGATATAGTAATTGATAGTTTAGTATAGCCTACTTAAGCATGATGTAATTTAGGGAAAAGTCTAATGTAGTCATTGCCATTATTAGTCAGATAGTCTAATTATCAGCCGATAGTTTCTAATAGTATAAGAAGGGATTGCATGACGCGACATGCCAATATAAATAGAAGAACAGAGAAGTAGTACGCGGTACAATGAAAAATAAAATAAATACCAAAAAAGAAAGAATAAAATAATATTCCTAATTAGGGACGTGCGATCAACGTTGCCAAAGAGAGTAAAAATATAAATTACTTACCTAATCCAGTACTTGTTATGAGATAGGACGACTAAGACCACAAGAGAGAAAGTGGTGAGACTCGTCAAGGAAGTGCGAACAACGGAAAGAGAAGGAAAGGTGATTAGTAAAGAACTCGGCTGAACAAAATCACAGGTCTCAAGTAAAGAAAGCCAAAAACCTACCTTACGTTATGCGAGTTTCTACTGCCATTAGTGACAGACTCGCCGGGAGAGACGTCAACAATATAAATGAATTAATAGACACAGATTACAGAATGGGCTTTGAATAATACATTTCTGAAACATCAAATACCTTATTCCAAGGAACAATTAGTGATTCTTTATTATCAACCAGAGCAGAACTTATAGCCATTACAATATTCCTTCTTACTGCACCAGTATACAGCAAAATTATAGTCAGTACTGATAGTCAAGTAGCACTCTGCATAATTAAAAAAGCCCAGAGCAATCCCATACACTCAGAACACTGAAAAATAATAACTTAATCAATATTATTATTCATATTATTGAATAATAAAAACTCAGCACAATTTGAAGAAAAATTAAAGCACATAGCTACAATATAAACAATGACCTAGCAGATCAACTAGCAAAAGAAGTTACCATAGGTTTCTCAGTTTTCAAAATCATTTTTAATTCAATTTTAAACAACATAAAAAAGTGATCACAAAGGTGGAACGGATAAACAACAGACAACACAATTACAGATATAATCAAAAGCCTTATTAAAATTAAATATGCCCTTAGCTGAAGAATGCTAAACAGAAATATTATAATAACAAACAAAAACACAAAAAATGAAATAGCATATAAAGAATCATTGATTAACAAACACCTATCAAGACTTATAGCAAGCAAAGTGACCACAATATGAGAGCATTCAGACTCAAACTCTGGAACCTGAAATTACCAACTAAAGACAACCTATACAAAAGATTGCTAAAAACCTATACCAACAACCTATTGTTGGCAGGGAACTAATATAGGTGTGACCACACAAATACATTCTGGCATGTCACGTATTCTGATTTGCAATAATCTGGAACCTATAGTCTATAGCGACATGCAAAAGTAATGATGTAATTTTAGGAAGCTTAAATTGCTATAACCTTAAAAAAGCTTATTGATTACAAATAGTCTATCGGAGCTTAAGGGGGATTGCATGGCATAATTGTAGCTTAGCAAGAGTACATGAAATAAGATAAAAAGAAGGTACCAAAAAAAGGATAGAGAGTCACATAGCACACAGTATGAATAATAAGAAAAACCGTTTCCTAAATTAAAACCTTCTTAATTAGGACATGTGTTTATTGTTACCAAACCAAGTAAAAACCAATTAACTTATCTAATCCAGTATTTGTCGTGAGATAGGATGGCTGAGACCACAAAGGAAAAAGTGATAAATATTCGTCAAGAGAAGCAACAATGGAAAAAGAAGGAAAGCGTTAGTAGAACTTGGCTAAACAACTCACATGCCTCGAGTAGAGAAGTCAAACACTTACCAGACGTTATGTGAGAAGTGCTTAGGAGAAGTGACTGACTTGTCAAGAGAGACGTTAACACTATATATACACTGCAAACAAATTAAAACCAATATATATGCAATGACATGCAAGCAATACAAGAAGATCTATTTATAAAACTGATGCAAATTCTTAATAAAGAAGTAAGCAACAGAACAGAAACAAAAATTGGTCACAAGCTTACAATGGAAATTAATAACCAATAATATCTATAGATATCAGGAATCAAAAACTATATAACAAGAAGTGTACTAACCCAAGACACCATTAACATAATCAAAAAATTTATCCAACCAAACAAATAAAAAAAAACTATAAAAGCAATATACAACCAACTATTAAACAAACTTCAAAACAGATGACATATCAGATATAATAAATTCACAGAATAGAAAAAACAAACAATATAACACAAAAAGACAAAAGATATCAGAAATCAAACAAAAATATATATAAAGAATCCAAAACATATATTTTAGAAGTCAACTCACTTCTCAATTATACAATAAAACACAGGCTCAATTGGAACATAATATATATATATATAACCAATTTTTTAGAGATATGTAGAGCCTTGGCACATTAATCAAGTACAGTATATGTCAGTACTTGGCAATAAGCCACACAGTAGAACTAGCTTCTTAGTGAGTTTAATTAGATAAACAGAGGAGTAAATTTGTATAAAACAAATTTGTATATACTCATTCTATAAAATCTAATAAACAAGATATAAGTCACCTGTTCAAAAAAAATTTTTTTTTTTTTTTTTATAACGGGTGGCTTACACCTTGTTTATTAGATTTATAGGATGAGTATGTACAAATTTGTTTTATACAAATTTACCCCTCTGTCTATCTAATTAAACTCACTAAGAAACTTGTTCTACCGTGCGGCTTATTGCCAAATACTGATATATACTTGGCTAATTTGCCAAGGCTCTATCTGTCCCTAAAAAATTTGTTTTATGAGTGTATATCGTGTTCCAGTTGAGCCAATGTTGAGTGGCATATTCGAGGAGCGAGTTGATCCCTGGGATGTATGTTTTGTTTCCTTTGTGTGTTTTCCTATTGTTTTTCCATGTTCTTTTGTCTTTTTTGGTTATACTGTTGTTTTTTTCCCATTCTGCGAAGTTGTCGCATCTGGATTTCCATCTTATTTGTAGTTCGTTGAGTAGTCGATTGTGTATGGCTTTTATAGTTTCTTTATGTTTGCTTGGTTGTGTATATTTTTTAATTGTATTAGTTAAATCGTTAGTTAATGCTCCTCTTGTTATGTAGTTCTTGACTTCTTGGGTCCACGTTTGTTGTTATCAATTTATTTCGTCATTTATTTTCCATACGATTTCCTTTTTTATTCTGTTGCCTATCTCTTCGTTGATTATTTGTTTGAGTTTGGTAAAGATATTCTCTTTGTGTTGGGTATAAGTCATTATGTGTGTGTTGGTTTCGGTTTGATTGCAGTATATGCATTGGTAATCTGTATATATGCTTGCTGATCTCTCGTGTAGGTTGTTTTTGGATGGAAGTTCTAGATTCCATAGTTTGAATCTAAATGATCTGGTATTGTGATCGTTTGCATTTGTTGCTCCTGTTGTGATTTTTGATGGGTGTTTGTTGATCATTGATTCTTCCCACGTGATATTGTTTTTTGTGTTTTCATTTGTTGTCGTTAGGTTCTGGTTCAGCATTCTCCAACTGAGGATGTGTTTTATTTTGATCAGGTTTTTTATTGTTTCTGTGATTGTATTGTCTAGAGTTTGTCCATTCCATTCTTGTGACCATCTTGTTTTGTTGTTGAGGATTGGTTTGAAAATGATCTCAGGTGTTGTGAAGCCTATTGTTGCATCTTTTGCTAGCTGATCTGCTTTATCGTTTTCAGGATCATTTCTATGCACTTTTATTTTTTTGAACTGTATATTGAGTTTTTGTTGTTCTATAATGTGTACGATTGTATTTATTATGTTGTTATTTGCTAGTAATCTTAATGTGTGATGGCTATTTTGGACTTTGTTGATTGCTTTAAGTGCTACTTGGCTGTCTATACAGATTGTTAGTTTGCAGTGTGCTGGTATTGTGAGGAGAAGCGTTGCAATGGCTGCTAACTCTGCTCTGGTAGATGATGGGAATTTACTGATTGTGCCTTTGAAAAGCATGTTGGGTATTTGTGGTATGTACTAGCCGAAATCCATTCTGTGATCTGTATCCATGGATCCATCTGTGTACACTGTTATTGTTTTAATTGTGTTCAATTTATGTCTTATTTCTGCTAGCTCATTGAGTTTTGATTCTACTGTGTTTATATATTTGCTAATTATATCTTTGTGTAATTTAATTTGGTTGTTTACTAGCTTGGGTTGTGGAGGTAGATTTGTTGATTGGAATTTATCTACCCTTATGTTGTCGATACTTGTAGGTGTAATTCTACTTCAATGGCAGAGTGTTTTATTTGGTGTGTCTCTTGAACTTGTTTTGCTTTTGTGTACTGGTATGTTGATGAGACTGTTTTTGTTTTTGCTGAAGATACATTCTCCTGGTTTTCCAGTCATGTTGATTGGGCATCCTTTACATTCTTGTAGGGGTGAGTGGTCATTGATTCTAATGTAGTGTTGTAATTTTACTGAGTTGTTCTTGATTGCTTTTTT
>CAJVPV010004025.1:0-10495 GCA_910591835.1 Acaulospora morrowiae | reverse complement strand
GAGGTTTATAAAACGAGAGACCATTATAGCAAAATCGGTTCTCATAAAATGATCTAAGATAAACATTTTAAATTGATGAAATGAATAGCCATTTATTAAAGAATACTTCTTCCATATCATAAAAAAAAAATGTTTTCCCTAAAGAAAGCGAAAAGTGAAAAATATTAATCAAAATTATGGAAAAATAAATTTTTTGATGTTTGTTTTTTTATTAAAAAGGTATAATGGTTTTTAATGTTGTATTGTTATATTTACAAATCACATTAAAAGCAAATTTTATTTATAATTTATATTTAAATAATTATATTAAATATTTTTATCTTGCTTTTATTAATATAAAACAGATATTCTAGAAAACTCTTATATTTTTCAATAACAAAATCTATGTATATACTTTTTTTAATAAAGATTTATTTTTTAAACAAAAACTTTTTTTTTTTGTTTAATTTTTTTTTTTAAAAAAATATTATAAAAAATTATTTACTTATTTTGTTATAGATGTAAAGTTTATAAAAAAATTTTTAAAGGTTAAAATACTAATTTTATTTTTTTTATTTTTATTAAAAATTTTATTTATATATATCAGTTTTTTTAATATATAAAAATTTAATATATAAAAATTTTAACAAATCAAACTTATTAAAATTATTTATAATTTTTTTAAAAAAATTTCAAATCAAGATCTTTTACAATATATTTATATAATAAAAAAAAGTACAGTTTTAAAGAATCTATTAATTATTTACTTGATATAATTATTAATAAAATTTTATTTTTCAAAATTAGTAAAATTTTTAATAATTTTTTTGATAAAATTTAAATAAAATTTAATATGATAATACAATAATATATAAAAATACTTGTTTAATAATATTCTTATATTATATTAATTGATTTGTAAATTTATAGTACAATAATTAATACTTTCAAGTTTAAATTATAAGATATCAAGTTTAATTTCAAGTAAAAAAAATTAAATATTATTAGTATTATTTAATATTATTTTTATAAGAAATCAATTTATATATTAATTTAACAAATATTAAAATTATTATATAGAGAAAAAGTTAAAGTATTATAATTAATTAGTTAATATTATAATAATTTATTATAAAAAAATATTTAAAATATTTAAATTTAAACAAATTAATTTAATAATTTTTTTCTTATAATATTAAATATTTTTTCAATCTTAAATTATAAAATTTTAGATAACTAATATTGTTGTTAAGAAAGTTATATCATAATTAATAACTAAAAATATTTTTAACTATAACTAAAATAGAAATTAAGTAAAAATATCGAAGTGCAAATATTAATTTTGATTAAATTAATAAATTTAAAAATTTAAAGATTTTATTTATCAAAAATAAATATTATTTCTGGTTCTATCTTTTTTTTTTTTATTCTTATATTGCCTTGATTTTTCTTTTTTTATATGTTCTAGTTATTTGTTAAGCATTTTATTTCAAACTTTATTTCAACTTTCTTTTCAAATCTTCAAAATATTGAAACATAAGAAAAAATACTTAAAAGATTTTTCTTTTTGTTTACAATATAAACAATTGATTAAATTTTTATATTTTTTAAAAAATTGTTTGTTTATATTATTCAAGATTAAAAGTTCATTATGTATATTTTTATTTGGAAGATTTTTTCTTTAATTTGTTTGTTAATCTTTCTAAAAATCCTACTTTTTTTGTTTCTCGAAAACTTTTTCAATTGAAGCTTTCATAAATACGTATTTATTTTTTGGATTATTTAATTTTTGTTGACCTATTTGTTAAGATGTTTCTTATATATAATTTTTAATAAAATCTTTTGTTTCTATATTGATAAGAATTTCATTTCAATACAATATTGTTAACTTTTTGTTGATATCTATTAATCTATATAATTTCAGGTTTTTTGGATTTGGATTTCTTTTCAATTCAAAATAGTATTTGCATTACATGTAATATATTTGATTTTATCTATACCTACTTCTTCTTTACCAAATAGCTTTATATATTTTTGATCTTGCTGTTTTATCTTTAATCTTACCATCTGATGTAAGGCTTCTCTAAAGAATAATAATACCAACATAAAATTTGTATCTGACCTGATTTAATTGCTTTATCAAATACTGTAAATCTGAGAAACTTTGTACAGAGCCCGGAACCATATCCTGTATACAAGACTTACTGTTATTCGAAGATGTAAAATTGATTTTGGGAAAACAATACTTTGTGATTGATTACCGGTCATTTCTTGTATTAAACCTTCTACGATTTGATTGTCGGATTCAGATATTTCAATGGAAATAGTATCAAGGGCGTAATTTTGATCGTGACATTTTGTCACGGTTTTTGCATCACATAATGACAGGAGTGTCATATTTTCAGACTCATGATTAAATCTTGTTCACTAAGCTTTTTTTCTTTTATGCTCTGAATTATCTCTTCACTAACTTTTGTACTTTGAATCCAGGAATCCATCGATCTCCTTATCTTCTAATTATATGGGCTCAGCTTTTAGCTGTCTTGCGTTGACGCTGACGCTATATTCCTTATCAGAGTAGTCCTCGATAGATGTGAGGGAGATAATTGAGTGTGATTAACTGGTTGGAGCCTGCGATATAATTTGATTTTGCTTTTCGATTTTATTAACAGTTTGTTCGAGTTTCATGATTTTGACCTTAAACTCAGCATTGTCTTCTATGATCTGAGTTTTCGTGCTTATGCTCAGCATTCTCAGCCCACTAGCTTAGCATTTTCTTGTCTGAGTAAATCTAGTTCGAAAGACATGCTTGATAACGTGTTTTATATATTTGCAGATTTATTTAAATTTATATTTTGACGGGTATTGTAAGAAGTGAACTTTGTGTATTAAACAGAGGTACTATCTTATTATCTTGATGCCTAGAAGACCTCGGATAGTTCAAGGTAAATTTATAGCCAATACCGTAAATCGTCTGACCCAAAAATTTTCAGCTTTCGAAAATGTCCAAAGCAAAAATAGATCTTGCTAACTTGGATTTTAGCCGTACCTACTCATTTGAAGAGTTCGAATTAATTAACGAACAGCTCAAAACAAAATACGTTCCTTAGAAGTCAAAGGCAACCAGTCAATTTATTTAACCGTTCCAGTGCCACAGGCCACTCACTGTATGGAGGTTACTGTTGCAGGGATTGTAAGACAGCTTGGTAATTGGAACATTCAAATTCGACAGAACGAGGACGTAAAAACATCACAAGGAGGGTTTAATTTTAGTGTTGAAGGCCGAAAAACGATCAATGTTCCTGATATCTCCTTCACACCCAAATCGGTATTTCGTCAATTGACTGGATTACAACGTTGGACTTTCCAAGGGTCAACCATTCACTCCCAACTTCGTTGTCGAGGTTGGAGATATCGCAATTAGATCGACGTTCGAAGAGTTAGATGACAAATTTAAACGCGAATACTTTGCAGATGGAACATCTGTACAACTCGGTTGGCTAGTTGATCCCAAAAATAGAAGAATCTGGGAATCAACATGGAATATCTTTCGTCGTGAGCGTGCATGGGAAGATGTATAGGGTGGTGATGTTTTGCCAGGGTTCACATTGGAGGTATGGATAATTGAGGAAGCAATTTCACAGGTGCGTCATCGTTATTTACTTCTATGTAGCATATTTCACCGCTCATGTTTTTTGATCACGGGAATCGTCCGAATCATCGGCAGAATGTGATGGACCGGTCGTCTGTCCTAAATGTCGTACTACTTTCCAAGGTAATTGAACTTTTATGAAACATTTTTCAAAAGAGTATAGTGTCGTGGATAAAAAGTAGGCACAGTAACGTAACACGCCGTCGCGTCATGTAATTTGTGTCAACGATGGGAAAATTTAGTGGGAAATTCTAGAATAAAGTAGAAATAGCGCATGTACTGTATAAATACATGCGCCGTTCGATAACATGTAAAAAAAGTTAAGTTTAGAGTTGGGAACGCATTAAGTGATAAACGATAAAGTAACGTTTAAAAGAGAAACGCTTACCTTGTGTTTAATGTGCCACAGTAGACTATAACTTGGGCTACGCGACTACAAGAGAGAACCGAGGTTTTCCTAAGGGAATTGGCATTGGAAGGGCTCTAAGTTAGTCGGTAGAGAAGTTAAAGAGAAGACCGGCCAAATCGGAAACACGCCTCAAGAGTTAGAGATATTTACCTTATTGTGAACTGAACGAAGCGAGAAGCATTGTGGGCTTACCGGATAGCCCACGACAATAGTGTTTTTACTGAATTATGTCACAAGTAAACTCGGATCGCTATGTCTGTGCACTCTGTGCATTAATATTTCGAACATATGATGCAGTAGTTCACGTTACTTTATAAATTTTTTCTAGAATTAGTGTTTTCCTAACCTGCAATGCTATATATTACTTTATATCTACCAATACAAAAAAAAGGATTATAAATTTTTTGACTTTTTTTGAAAACTTCTTTTGAAGGCTAATATCAAATCTTATTGTTAACCTTTTTTTGAGCCTCATATTCTTCCATAGATTGTTATAAGATGTTTTTTTAATTCTTCTTCAAGAAAGTAATATGCTCTTAAGACTTTATAATATACAGTATATTGTTGTTGTTTTTCTTAATTTTGGATATTTTTAAATATAAATTAAAAAAAACAGAAATTATCAATTTCTTAATATAGATTTTTTGTAAAAATCTTTTTTCAAAAATTCAAAAAAATTCAAATATGACAAAGTTCTTATCCTTGATTATTTTCTTAACTTTTTTATTAAGGAGTATCATATACCTTAAACCCAATTTTTATATAAAAATTAATTTAAAAAATCAAGGTATCATATATCAAATTTAGATATACTCCTTATATTCGATTTACAAATAACAATATATAATTGGATACATTATTAACCATGTTTTTTTATCTATATAATCTAATGACAAAAATTAGTTATTATTATTAAATCAAAATATATTATATTATATGTAGTCTAATATATAAAATATATTATTTAGGATATATTATAAAAATAAAATATATATAACTTAAGTGTGATTTAAGAAACAAAATACATATTCATTAAAAATAATAATATGAATGCAATTTACTTATAATTTGATAAACAAACTATAATTATTTTATTTAAATAATTCAAAAAGCAAATTATAATTTATTTTATCTCAATAGTCTAAAAAGCAATTAAAATATCTTGGTATGTGATCTAAAAAATAAAATAAATTATATTTTGAAAATGGTTATAGTTTATACTAAGTGATATAATTATAATTTAATTAAACTATAATTATATTACTTCTTGTTACAATATTTATAACAATAAATAAAGTTATAATATTCAGTATTTTTTTGATATCCAATTATATACTGGATTATAAAAATATAAAATATAAAAATTATTTTAAAATTATTAGATAAATTTTATTTATTATTTTTTTAAAAAAATAATAATAAAATCAATTAATCCATCTATTTTATGAAATACATATAAATAGATGTTATGTTTAATTTATGACTTTACAATTTTAAAATTTTTTAATGAGATTTCGGATTTTTAATGAGTTAACTAAAAATATAGATTTTATGTTTGTAAAAAAATAATAATTGAACTTTAAATTTCAAGATGTGGTAAAGAATTAAAGAATTCTTTTCTGACATTATTATTAAACCTTAATATTGAGAGATATATTAGTTCATAGGAATATCGATTTTTTAAATTTATGATTTTATTTTTATTTGTTTTCAAAAAATACCGTATATTAAATAAACAGCACATATTAAAAGAAATGAAACCGTTATTACAAAGTTTTTTAACCATACAATGTCGATTGCTTAATGTACTGTTAGGGAAGGAGGGACGGGATCGGCGCGTGTCATGTGATATGGCGCGAACTGGATCATGCATCAGTGAGGGAGTCTGTTGGAGAATGACGCGACGTTAGATTGGTGGACGCGTCGCAGCTAATATAACTAGATGTAGGTTAGTAAAAATCTTGTGACCAATTGTACTCTCGGCATAATTAATAAACTTACTTTATTAAAATACTTGAAGGGGGACAAGCGGGAAGATGAAAAGTTAGATAATTGTCGTACCTACAAGTACCTTTAGTATTGCAAGTGACACGACCCCTACGTACCAGCATAAGGCGAGCCTAGTTCCGGATTGGTGATGGCATGCTTACCTGGTCACATTATGCATTCCGGCAGCGGCTGAAACACAAGGCCGAGGAAACAGGCGTGATGGTAATTATCCAGGATGAGGCGTACACTTCCAAGACCTGCAGCTATTGTGGGAATATACAAAACATCGGCGGAAGAAGAGTAAATAAATGCAGAAATTGTCATGCGATTATAGACAGAGATGTAAACGGAGCTCGCGGGATCATCATACGGGAGTCACTTGATGGAGTCATCCACATTTGGATGTAGGAATTGATGATTTTTTAACTTAGCAATGACTAGTAATGATTATCAATGATGTGTTACAATCCATCCGAATAACGTAAACAAACAATCAAAAACATTAAATAGCAAGACATTACATCGTTTGTTGATTTTCCGCGGGACAGATTGTTCAACAGATGTTTCTGGTTAACATCGTATGACTTAAAAAAAAATAATAAGGAATCTTTATAATTTTACTTGCATGAAGTATCACTCTTCTATATGTCCATTTGTTCAAAATTATCACATATACTATATACAGTATGTTTAATGTTACACGCCATGATACGCTTAAATCGACAGGTATCTTTTTTTAGAACTAAAATGAATTCAGTTACGATCTGCGCCACAAGGAATTTTATGGGTTCAACTACACAATCGCCGATGTATTGGAAAAGGTAGACACAACCGATTTATTTTTTATTTAATGATTTTAGATAAATTTTGCGCATCCAGATTTGTCACCGCGCATAGCACATCCATCGTTCTTTGTACTTGATTTTCACCACAAAGATCAAAGACTGTCTTTATCAAATAGCTTAACTGCATGGTAAGAATTAAAATGTAACGATAACGTCTTCCTTGTATCCGAAACAGGAAATTTAAATTTCTCCGTCAAATATTTGTTTTTCTAATATACTTTAAGTCCTTTGTTTACTGGATTTAAACAGATTTCAAACATAACTCGTTTCCAAAACAAGTTATTAGTACGACATAATATCTGAATGCGTTACTTCCAAAAATCGATCAAAAAAGAATTTCGACGATGTAATGTAAAAACTGTAAAAACGATATGATCGGTGATACGTTAGTCGTTAACAGAGCCCAATGCTAAGCAACTTTCTTTAAAACAAGATGCGTGAAACAGATTGTTTGAATAGGGATTTTTTATTTAACGGATTGTATTGTGTTTATATTAGCCGATCATGAATCTATTATTTTTTGGATTACGATAAATGCAACTTGTACGTACGGCTCGCATGCACTATTCTATAAAAGAGGCGCACGTAGAGGCTTTTGGATAATCAGTTGGGTTCTCTTTGCATCTTGAATGCTAAAAATTTCTCACATTCCTTTTTTTTTTGTTTTTCGGCTGTGTCAAAAATAGACTAACGCCTAATATTACATTTTATAAAGAGAGACATTATTTACCTACAAAGGCTTTATATATAATAGTTATATATATATAATTCAATATTTTCATTTCCTTGCAAACACCCTGCTTCTGTAAAGCATCTCTCTAAACACCACTTGGTATTTTTTAGTCGATCCAATTTCGATTGCGATTTTTTTTTTCTCAACACATCATGAAGTCAAGAATCGAAATTTTCGGATTTCTTCTCTTCTTTTCATTACTGTTATTGAGCATAATCCAATGCTTCTGGGAAGGCAGCGGTGGAAATGATCCTTCATTTCTGTCAAGCAAAGCTAAGAGGGGTCTCATTTCAGATGTTACTACAACTTTGAATAGTACATTAGATACCGTTGGTCATAACACTTCTTCGTCGAGCGTCACAGATGCATGCGCAAAAATCCATCAAAATTATTTGAAAAACAAAAGCAGTTATCAACCTAGTTATTTAGATGTCAGAGCTTGTTTCGGCAGTTTTCAGTATGATAAAACCAGAGCTGGAGAGGTGATTGGTTTATTACAAGTTATAGGTCTTCATTTATTAATCGGTTTTGCATTTTACTGATGTGTCTTCATAATCTAGATCATCGGTAATATCAAAAATATTCTAGAAAATTTTTACCCGTTTCTAGATCAAGCCAAAGAACAGCCTCAACCAGGTTTTACCTTTCCATCCACTGATATCATCCATGATCTCGATGCATTACTTCTGAACCCTTACACCACGGACTTTCAATTTATGGTGTGTATAATTTTTTCTATGGTCAATTCAAACTTAAACGGTTGACTTTTTCTCTGACTCGTTCATTGTAATCTTCGAAAACAGAGTGACCTACAATCCAAACTATTTCAACTTAAAGACGCACACCTTCTTTTCTTCTCTAATTGCTATAATCAAATTTTTACTTTTGATCAACAATTAACATTATATTCAATGGTAAAATCTGATGGTTCACAAGTATGTATTACCGTTTCACTGTAATACGATTATGTTTGCGCAAAGTAAACTTGAATTAATTCTCTACGTTATTTATCATAGGTCATAAAAATATTGAGTGATACAAATGATAGCTCTCTAACCGATTGCGAGGTGACAAGCATCGATGGACTACCATCAATGGCTGTTTTAACAGATTTTGCCAACACTCAAACATTTACATCCAAGGATCTCGGAGTTCGTTTCAACTCTGTACTCGGTTCCATAGGTCTCGAAAGTGGGAGCTTCCGAATCTCTGAATTCACTCAACAATTCACTAAAAGACGTCGGTTACCTTCGGAACCCAGCCACACATACACTCTTAGCTGTAACGGAGCTATCAAAACCATCAATCGTTCCTGGAAAATTAGTTCTTCATATTACGATGGTTTCACCAATTCTTCTTCATACTGGAATAATTTTTGTGCTGCTTCTAAGTTCACTGTGCCGAGCGTTTTCAATGATTTTAATCCTGGCCAAACGTTCGACAATTCGCTTTCAAAAGGACAATTGGTTTACAGTGGTACATTTTCGAGATTTTATCTGATTGATCAAATTGGAGTGGCGGTGATTTCCACGATTGTGGCTGACGATGATCCTACAAGTGCAATGCAGGATTTGGCGAATGGCTTCAATACGCTTTCGAGTAAAGGAGCAAAGAAGGTAAATTTTCTAGGACTAATTATATTTATCATTTATCAAATCTAGCAAGTGCAAAAGATGAACATTTATTTTTGAAAAAATTTATTATAGCTTGTTCTCGACCTGTCGAATAACTCTGGTGGTTCAATACTTGTTTCGGAATTCATATGCGCCCTTCTATTTCGTGACACGGATCCCGCGTTCCCCAGAGACATGAGGGTCACAGATTTCTCCAAATTGGCCATCGATACGGCTACCACAAAAAATGTCAGCGATTCAATATTCTACGCCCCGCAATACAACTCTTTCGCCACAAAACAAGCTTTCTCCAGTTCCTCCGATTTCATTGGGAAAAATGTGTACACACGAGGTGGTTCTCAAGTGTCGTACACGAACCAATTTTCTTACACCGTTAATTCAAACTACTCTCAGCAAGTTCTTAGTAATCAGTCAGTACTCCCGTGGGCTTCTCAAGACATGATCATTTTGTCGAATGGAATCTGTGGATCCTCATGCGCCACAATAAGTCAACATTTGGCGGAATTGAACAATGTCAAAACAGTAGCTGTCGGTGGATTCGCAAACAAACCACTATCGTTTGCATCATTTCCCGGTGGTCAAGTGTATAATCATTATGAATTGCTTTATACGTTACAGGAGATCGGTTTGATCAGCAATGAGAATTCACCACAGCCATTTAGTATTAACGCTCTCTTCAGTTTTCCGATCTTTGAGGCTTATAGTACTAAAAATTCTGGTCAAGTGTTGGAATTTAGTTATAGGAAAGCAGGTAATCGATTATACTACAATGAAAAGAGCATAAGGGACCCTAGTTTATTGTGGGTTCAGGCTGCTGCATTAATTTAAGCATGTAATTATTTCATCATCACGTGTAAAAATCTTTCATTTTTCATCATTTGCATCTTCTACATACCTATTTATTCATTTGTAAATTGTCATAGATACATACATACTATATATCCATTTTTTTTTTCTTTGTAAATGACATAGAAACAAACACTCATGCAATATATCTGTAAATTGGCATTGATATAAAAATAAAATTATAACGTTTTTAAATTTTGTAAGTTTCATAAAAAAATGATGTGCGTTATCAAAAAAACTAGTGTTTTTACTACTATTAGATTTATGTAATTATAAATAACGTAAAAAAAAAAGGTTGAAATACTGTAATTAATTACTTGAAAATAATTGCTCAATTCCATAAAATATACAAAGTCAATAAAATAAAATTAGAACAAGTAGAAAAAGCCAATAAGAAATAATATAAAT
>CAJVPV010004024.1:0-10495 GCA_910591835.1 Acaulospora morrowiae | reverse complement strand
GGTATTTTTTATCCAGGATTGGAAAGTTTGTTCCTGCGATTTTATTTACCTCTTCATAATTTTGTGGAAGAGGTGGCAGAGATTAACCTTTTATCTGATAACCTAGTATTTAATCTTCTTTACCTTTTTAGAATTGCAGTAGGTTACAGGTTATCCAATCCTGCAACAATTGTCTACACTTGTAGTAAGTAGGGAAGAGGAATGCTATTTTTCACAGGAAGCTTTATACACATATCTGTACTACTCAGGTATTTAAGTAAAATCCAATACAAATATAAGGCAAAAGAAATAGAGGAGAAATGTTTAATATGTAGTAATGGTTATTGAGAAAAGTTATTAAACATAATAGAGTTAGAATTTCTTACAAATGTTATTATCTAACCTTGTATATCAAAACCTGCATTGTCAAAGAGATAAATAAAAAACTTTGTAATCATTATCAACTTATATTATAGGGGTAACTAGAATTCCTGGTTTTTATATATTATTCTACTATACTATCCAATCACTGGCATGACACTTATAACCAAATTGGCTGTATTGGCATTAGCTGCTATATTACTCTAGATATTGTAAAGTACAATTTCTTGGAGACTTCAAATAATAATAATTGTATATCAGTTTTTTAGATGTATCTAGTCTAACCATCAGCAGATAAACAATATCAGATTTGATAATGATAATCATGTTGATTTTTTGGAGAAGTAAGTCTTTCATTTTTTTCTATAGAGTCATAAAAGAAAAAAATCCCAAAGCCCATATCTTGAGAGAAGTTTTCAATTCCTAATATGACTTTTGAGAAAAAGAAGTTAACTGGTCAGAGGGTTGATGTTATAAAGCAATCTTTATAAAAGAAAGAGAGATCTAGAGAGAAAAACTTTTAAAGAAAAGAAAAAAACTTAGCTTTGGCAGGAAAAACAAAAAGAAAGAAAGTAAAGTAAAAAAAGGAGTATGTTTTAAAGAGAGGAAAAAAGAATAAGGGAAAGAAATAAAATGATATAAAGAAAAGAAAATGAAAAAAGGTAAATAACTTAAAGATTTTTTAAAAAGAAAATTTTCAAGTGTAGAAGGGAAGTAGAAAAGAGTTTTAAAAATAACTAATAATTTTAAAATTAAAATTTTTAATTTTTAATGAACAAATAGTTATAATTGAAAAAAATTTTTTAATATTTATTAAAAATAGATTTTATAATATAAAGCTATATTTTAAAATAATTTTATTATTTTTTAAAAAATATAATATTATATTTTAAATAGTTAATAAGCAAAAATATAAATATAATATTTTAGAAAATTATAAAAATCTTATTAATATATAATAAAAATCAATATTATTATAATTAAAATAATATAAATAAATATAATGTATTAAATAAATAATATAATTTAAATTGCTAAAACAAGAAGATTTTTTTTTGAAAAATATTATAAGATATAAAGTTATAATTAAATGTTTAATAAAATCTATGTATTGTAGTACTTTTTATCTAAAAAATAAAAATAAATATTTTTAAAAATATTAAATAAAAACTAATAAAAAAAGAATTTAAATAAATTTTATAATACAAACATAAAAAATCTAAATTATTATATATTTCAAATAAAAATTTATTAGTTAAAATAAAATTGAAACTAAATTCAATTATGTTTTAAAAATAACAAATATCTTACAAACAAATTTTAATAATTATATAAAAATTCATTGAAAAGAATAAGTGAATTTTGAAAAAATAAATCATTAAAAAATAAATTGCTAGTAATTAAAATCTTGAATAAATAAAAAACTTTTAAAAAGATTTTTGCTTTAAATTTTAATCAATATACATGTTTTGAAATATGTTTATATTAAAATATTTAGATTATTATAAAAAATGATTAACTTGAAAATAAAAAAATTATTGTTAATATAGTATTTTATAAAATTTTATATAAATTATACACTTATATGATCTTGGTTTAATGTAATCCTAACTAGAATTCTGAACTAAGTACTGAAATAGTACTAACTTGATATGGACTTATAATATATTTAATATATGGGTTGTGACCTACTATATTAAACTTATAGTAAATTCAGTACCAACTTGGTACCAAAATGATACTATTAGGAACTTTAATCTTAATCTATGTAATTATTATAATTATTGTATATTACATAATGTAGTAATTTCTTATAAAATGTTTGTTTAAAATTATTATATTTAATTAAAAATATTATAAATTTCATATATTATGACATTAAATTTTTGATTTTTAGAAAAGTGCAAAAGTTATCAGCTATTTTATACAGTTATTATTTACAAAAATTTTTTATAATATTAGAAAAAATAATTGAATTAATAAATAAAAAGATGAATTATGAACTCATAAACTTACATTATATAACTTATAGATTTAAATATAAATCGGGTTTGAGTTTGATTAATCAATGAACAAAAATATATTCATTTATATAACGGATATTTGAGACAAAAGTTACAATAGTAAAAGCATGTTATTATAACGTTATCGAATTATTTTACCAATTAGCTCTAGGATTACATTATAATGAGTTTTATGTGTAATATAAAGATACTGTATACATACAGTATATTTATATCAACTTGATCAAATTACATGAAAACATTTCATACTGGTTTGTTAGCTAAAGACTAAAGAAGACAAAACTTTATTAATAAAACCAAAATCGATGCAATAAATGCATGCTTCTAAATAAGATAATAATATACTAACAATTTAAAGAATTGTAAATAAACCATATTAATTTAGAACAATTTGGCATAATATCATTACATAAAAATTTTCGATCTAGAATTTATAGAATGAAAAAAAAATAAAATTTTACAGTTGATAATCATTCAAAATATTCTATCACTTAACACAAATAATTTATATTATGCTTCAAAAATTCGTATCGTCTAACTATGTCAAAATTTGGGAAATAATTAAATAGAGTTTTTAATTTTTTACACCTTTTTATACGAGATTCTTCAAAAGAACAGCATATTACGGGAATGGCTAAATATTTTTGTGCAAGTTTGGCCATAACAGGTAATTCATCCTTATGTATACGCCACCACTCAATAGGATCAATGCGTTCATTTTGACTATATAGTGACAATATATTATATCTTTCAAATTCATAATCTCCTAAATTTCCAAGGTGCTTAGAACTCGTCGCCAATCCAGAATTTGATGATGTGTTTTGTGTTCTTGCACATAATTCTAAATATTCTGACTCAATGTCTTGACGGGCTTCGTCCATTTCATATTTCTGTTTTAATTCATGTACTATAAATATCAATAAATTTTATAAACATTATATGTATGGAAAAAAACTTACATATTTTAGCGCATTTTTTGTATACGGATCAAAAAATGCGATTTTACATTGTATATGACCAAAACAAATGTCTAAAAAGTAGTGCGTATGATCAATAAATAATTTAGTAAAGATCTCGTCTATGACTAGTTGATTTTGTTTAATATGTTCTTCAAATTTTTGTTCAAATTTCCTTATATATTCATCTAAACGTGAAAATTCAATCGCAAAAGTATAAAGCGTATGCTTAGCATCATCAAGCTTTCGCATAGCATTTCTTAAAAATGTAAAACATAGATTCAAATTATTGAAGAATCTGATCACTGTAGTATCTGGCATTAA
Source organism: Acaulospora morrowiae (assembly GCA_910591835.1). Classification (NCBI taxonomy): domain Eukaryota; kingdom Fungi; phylum Glomeromycota; class Glomeromycetes; order Diversisporales; family Acaulosporaceae; genus Acaulospora; species Acaulospora morrowiae. Next base: position 6,831 of record CAJVPV010004024.1, on the reverse strand, counting down.
ACTACTTATCCAGTTTCCTTTAGATATAGTTTCGGGGCTATTGACTAATATAGTGATCCATTGCCGAATCGGGGTTTCTAATATTACTATATATTCTAATGCATAAAATATGAATATTAGTTCGTCATTAATGTACTTTAGCAGATGTTCAATGTTATTATTTCGATTTCCTCGAAGTGCTTCTTTAAGAAATTCTTGCTCATGCCTAATTAGATAAGTGATCAGCTCTGTAGAATTTTCTGCATTAATAATGATTTTCTTTGCTTCTTCCATAATATAATCTATTTCTTTTTCTAATAATTTTTTATGATGCTCATCAAAAATTTCGAGTAAGCTATCAAAAATTTTGAGTTCTCTATCAAAAATGATCGCCAAATAAATTTTTAAAATATAAGTACAATTCACATGTATAATATCTTCAAAGTTATTAATTGCTTCTAATAATTTATAATTTATAACATCTTCTTTGGTTATCGATTTGACTTTATCGTTTATCTCCCATACATTCAAAACTCCTTTAATGCTTTTGAAAATAGCATCTTTATCAATATGCTCCGGGATTGAAATAATACCCAGAAGAATTTCATGAAGTTGAAAATCATCAGAAAGCCAATGACAAGTTATCTTCGTATAATCACAACTATCAATTTCAAAAGAATCAATTGATAATGCGACGGATTCAATATCACGGAGTAGATTTTTTAATTTAGGAAACAATTGATCGTAAAAGTGTATTATTTGTGAATCGGTAAATTCAGAGGTGTGACATTGAGAATTTTTTGATTTAATGAATTGATAAAGATCTGAATCCACAGTAAGTGAGAAATCATTTTTTCTAGGTGGGTTTGTTTTTTTAGATCTTTTGTGACCTATGGTATGACTCTGGGCTTGTCTTTTTGAAATTGCGTTTACGATAATATCATGATCTTGTCTCAAATGATATCTTAAATTTGAAGGTGAGCCACTATATTTATATTCCTTAACACATCCTGGAAGTTTACACTTTGTTTTACGAGTTTTTCCATCGGACGAAACAGCAGGGGTTGTAAAATAATTCCAAACTTGACCTTTGTTAACTTTTTCAGCTAAGTTGCATTGAGAATTTTCTTCGGGTATTATTTCTGGTGACTGTATTGCTTCACTTGCTTCGCTTTCTAATGTAAAAAATGAATCTACGGATTCAAATGTAGAATCATGTAATTCAATGTTAAAGGACATCGTAAAGACATCAATACAGATACTGCAGCATCAAGCACAGTATTTGTACCGCTGTATGTTACATTGTAATACATATTTATTCCTTACTAAGCACATTCAGAGAATGATCAACAAAAAATTTTTAATTATTTACACAAAAAAAAAATTTTTAAAAAATATTTGTGAAAAATATTTGTGATACAAGAAAATTTTTTTATCGTTACTCAATTTTAAAATAAATAAAGAAATATGAATGGTTATACTTTTTAAAAAAAAAAATCTTTAAATTCAATAGAATGATCCGGAATTTTATATTGTTATAAAGAAAACCAAATAAGATATAAAAGAATTAGATTATCCGAAATCAATAAAGATAATTAACACATATGAGATATTTAAAAGAACAAAATAAGATGTATAAAATTTGTAAAAAAAAGAAGATATTTGAAAAATTCTTTAAATTATTCGTTATATTTATGCATTTAACAATTTAATAAGAAAAATATTTTATTAAATAAATCATACAGTGTATACTGTATATTCAAATAATAAGAATTAAAATAATAACAAAACCTATTTACATATTAACCGTCGTTATCTATTTTTTTTAAAAATATATACAATTAAGAGAAAGAATGCTCATATCCATTATCTTTTAATTCCTAATAACCATATTTATAGAATACAAATGGACAATCGAATATTGTCTATAGAGAAAACCGAGTGCATAAATTTCAAATAGTACATATACTGTATGATATAGTATATAATAGTTATTTTAAAGCCTAATGATTTAAATAAGCTCTTAGGTAATAAATTAATTAAATATTTTTCATGTTCCATTTTCAAAATTATTGCTAAATAAAAAACAATGTTCTATTGAAATATTTGAATTTATGAAACGTAAAATCTCTCAAAATTTTTAGTAGCATTTACGGCGAATTGGTTCAGGAATACAGTGTTTGTAAAACGTAGCCGAAACCGATAATAATTGATTGATTGATTGATTGCGTAATGAACCTTATTTAACGATCTGACCTTCATAAAAAGGAGCCAAAAAGAAAAGCATTTACAGTAATAACGTGACAGATGCGCATGTACATTTACTGTATAAAGTGTGTTGTACTACAGTCGTATACATACCATATGCATTTCGGCATTACAGTATGTATTATCCGATATGGAACTAACTTCGATATGTCTTTTGACAACGCTGAATCAACAATCTATACATTTAATTCTCAACACTCATCTTTCACATCAGCAAGTAAAGCAATGCAACAACCAGATATATTTTTTAACGAAAATCCTCGATGCAACTCAGTCGAAAGAATCAATAGGAAAAGTCGGATTTGGAATTATTTCACAAGACTAAATATTTCGTCCGATGGAAAAACTCGTAAAATAAAATGCAAACTCCCTGGATGTGGTAAAGAGTTTATTTATGGGAACTCACCTTCAACGTTAAGATACCATTTGAGACATCACCATAATATTGTCGTAAATTCAAATCAAATCAAACTAGCTCAAGGTCATACAACAAGTCACAAGAGATCTAAAAAAAATACATCTTCAGTTACTGAAGATTTGGATTTTTATCGATTCATCGAGTTAGAAAAGTTTCGATATCATACATCAGGAGTGATCGATTCACAAACAACGTACTTTTATAATCAACTTTGTCCTATATTAAAAAATCTACTTCGAGATGTTAAATCTGTGTCATTGGCAATTGAGTCTTTTAAAATTGAAAGCTATGAGCATGTGAGGATAACTTGCCATTGGCTTTCTGATGATTTTCAACTACATAAAATTCTTTTAGATATTATTCCAATTCCAAAATTTTTTGATATTGATGAGATTTTCAAAAGCATTAAAGGATTTTGGGATGCATGGGAGCTAAACGATAAAGTTATATCGACAACCATGGGACAGGATTTGGATTATCGGGTGATTTGTGCAATTGATAGATTTAAAGATATTGCGTATTTAGATTGTGCTCTTGATATTGGATCTGTTTCAATAAATATTACAAAACCAGTATCCGTTTTTTGCGAAGACCTTTATTATGACTTTTCTGAGGAGGGAATTGAAGAAGAAGTGAATCATATTATAGAAGAAGTAAAGAAAATTTGTAATGATGCAAAAAATTCCGAGGAATTGATTATTTATCTAGTGAGACATGAACACGAATTTCTTAAAGAAGCACTTCAAGGCAGTAGGGATCATACTATTGATGATTTGCTAAAATACATAGATAACGAAGCTGTATTCATGTATTATGCATTAGAATATATAGTAATATTGGAAAACCCAATTCGACAATGGATTGCTACACTGGTCAATAACTCCGAAACTACGCCTAAAGGAAATTGGATAAGTAGTTTAATGCCAGACACTAAAATAATCAAATATTTCGACAATCTGAGCCCATATTCTAAAATACTGAAAAACGCTATGCAAAATCTTGATGATGCTAAGTATACGCTCTATACCTTGAAAATCGAATTCTCAAGTTTAAGACAACATATACAGGAATATGAACAAAAATTTGAAGAGCATCTTAAACAAAAACCACCTTTCTTGGTTGAGATTTTTACTGTATACTTTATTAAAGAAATCGAATTTATATTAAGTGAAATCTTTGGTCATATACATTACAAAATCGCATTTTTCGATCCGCATACAAAAAAAGCGTTAGAAGATGTAAGTTTCTACTTTTATACTGTACTTAATACTGTATTTTCAAAACATATTATTTATTAAAATGTACATCGATTATTATAGGAAGATGAAATGGATGGTGTCTATTTAGAAATTGATTCAGAATATTTAGACTTGTGTGAAAAAACACAAAACACACCAACTAATATTGATGAATTTGACAGATATGTTACGTTAACGCTAAATAATCCGAATGAACGCATTGACCCTATCGAGTGGTGGCGTCGACATAAGAATGAATTACCAGTGATGGCCAAACTTGCACAAAAATATTTGTCCATTCCCGTCACATGCCATTCGTTTAATGAATGCAATAAAAAAATGGGTGCCAGTCTAAAATCCATAATAGATAACTCGTCAAATTTTGAAATGGCCAAAAGATATGAATTTTTGAAGCAAAACATTAATTACTTGTGTTAAAAGAAGGATCATTCGAATGGCTATGCGCATAATATGATTAATATTCAAAAATGTTTATGGTATATCTCTAATCTAGCTTGAAGATATATATTTTTGATACGGGTCATGAGGCCTATTTTTGCACTATAGAAAAGGTCGATATAAAAGCACATCAAGAATTTACTTTCTTTCCTTCTTAAAATATTATGCCAACTTAAATCAATTCTTTATGGCAAATTGCCATTATTATTATTGTCTATTGTTATTATTTCAAATTAAAACAAGACATTATCTCCTAGATAAATTTTGGTTTTTTCTTGAAGTGTATTAAATGGGTTGGGTTCATGTGCAGAATATAATTGATGTAACATGTACAATATTGAGCAATAAGATGCATCTACCATAAATTTTAACTTCTCATATTTCTAGTTGACAGTATTCCATCATTAATTTTAGTAGTCAACAGATGTACTCGTGCGTAAGAAATGTCCGTAGATAAATAATAAAAATATTGTTATCAACATTCTGGGATTTACTGTATACAGTATACTGTATGTAATCACGATACTGTATACGGTTGATCATTGCGAATTACCGATGAATTCTAATGTTATCGATCGAAAGGAAACCGTAACATATACCTATAAAAAAACACTACTGTAATAGGAATGTGATGTTGAAACCAAAATAATTTCATAAAGACTTCTAAGAATTCAAGTTTCTCAATACTCAAAGTCTCGGCTGAAATTAAGGTTTCGGCGTAAAAATATCAACTTGGTTATTGCATTCCTACCATAACACTAGCACTAATGCACACCAGCGTTCCCAGATCCAAGAATCTATTGAACCTTAGACAGATAGAAAACCTTCCTTATTAAATAAATACCAATGATGAAAAGTGATTTCGTGTTATTTAAACATTTTTTTTTTATTGAGAAAGTATTTACAGAATTACAAGATGTTATGATTTCTCATTTCATTGATCTCATCCGACGATCATTGAAATAATTTTTCAAGTCAAATCGGATATCCTGAAGAAGCGTATCAATGTTTTGAGATAACTCTATTTTATTGTATGCACGGGAAAACTTTAAAATCGAATAAAGAAACTTGGATTTAATCTCGTCTGCATAACTCTCAGATACGACAAAATTTTTTATCAGGTCAAGAATGCTCGCTTCATCGTATGCTATGTCAGGAAAATGCCATTGGATGTTAGAATTTTCTGAAGAAAATTAAATCTGTGTAAAAGAAAAAAAAAATCCTTACTAGAATTATCAGCAGCAATCTGGCGCCTCAATTCTGCAGCAAATTTTGATGATTCCAGTAACCTGAATTCTCCATCTAAAGATGAATTTCGATTACTTTTAATCGATTTCCAGCGAGATATACTTTCTATTTCGGAATCTAGAATTTCGCCAGACGTTTGATTTATACCGGAAACATGATTCTGACCTCCATTTGACGTATGACTCACATCAGAAACAATCATACTAGAAATTTCACTTGCACTAGATGCTTCACCCACATTGGGCACCACATCATCCATATCAGTGGTAACTTGACTCACAGCCTGACTCAACATATCTAGACCAGTGCGTTCTTGTGACAGCACCAATTCAGCAGCACGACTAAGATAGTCAAGGTTATTAATTTCAGCATCTTTTATCAGGGCTGAAACTTCCGCATCTTTTATCAGGGCTGAAACTTCCGCATCTTTTATCAGGGTTGAAACTTCCACATCTTTATGATCTTCATTTTTTTCAACCGCTTCAACATGCTCAACTTCCATAGATGTCGCCGAGTCGTCAGCATTATCATTACTTAATATTTCATTACTATCTTGTATCCCATGATCTGTTTGCGATTGATTTGTCGTCAGTACAGTACTCAAAGATGCTAACATATCAAGCCCAGTTGGCAAAGAATCGGTTGTCGCAGATTCTTCGGATAATGATAGATCAGCTTCTTCCGAAACGAAAGATGAGGGGGTATGTCCTTCATCCACATTCATTGATGTGGACTCAAACGAGAATGATTCTGATGTTTCACTAGATGGTGAAAGTGGTGTATTTGGTGATTGAAAATTATTATCTGATATTTTTGTAAATTGCGACTTGATTGTCTGATTTTGAGATGATCTTGTGGGTATCTTTAGGGATCTAGTTTTCGTTGATGTTTCTATAGTTGTCGTGATCTGTCTGCCGACGACAATCACGAATGGTTTGACCCCTTTTTCGGGAAGACCGGGGAAATGAACAGGCTTTTGCGAAGCAGAAAGTTTATCTCGTATTCTTGGTGGCAACTTTGGAAAGGTCCTTTTTGGAAGCGGTTTCTATAAGATAATGATTAAGAGAAGTTAAATAAAGTAATTTAATTTAAGGATAATAAATTACATACCTGTTCACGATTTTTAAATGGACTACCAAATGCACGTTGATCGCGCTTAGTCTTCTTCCCGACATTTTCTTCGTGTGGATCCCTCAACTTATGTTTGTCTCTCTTGGCCAT
>CAJVPV010004023.1:0-10495 GCA_910591835.1 Acaulospora morrowiae | reverse complement strand
TAGTATCTTAATATTAATTATGTAATATCGCAATTACTCTATTAATAAAGATCACGAGAAATGCCTCGCTTAACATTTAAAAAAAAAATAATCTGTATTCAAAATATAATGCATACTCTGAGAACCTATTATATGTTTTCTCTTGTATTCACAACCAACCATTAATTAACAAAAAGAGAACCAAACTTGTGAATCTCATTTTAGACTTTAACCCTAAAAGTATCAGAGTTATTGATTTTGTTAATACATTTAAGCTTACAAATGACAACCTATGCAATTTTGCTATCTGCAAATTTAATTATTCATTCAGTCTTCTCCAGAAAAAAGAAAATATTTCTAACTACATACTTAAATTTTATACAAGGTTTGAAAACTGTAATCTGTCATAGCAATCACTTTGCCAATATTTGGAATAAAGTGAAAAAAAAATACTTTAATCATCAAACTATAAAACACTGATATAAATAATAATACAATATTTAATACAATTTTAAACTTAATAAATTTTTCACATAACTATATTAACATATTAATTTTTATCACAGCTACAATTCCATTATTCTGAACAGGCATTAGCCATTCAACACTATTGTTACAAGTCTATTTAAACAGTAATACCTGGTTTCAATAGATTTGTTGTGATAGGTTACAATTAATTTACTTTATAAAGATTGTTAATATAATGACAATAAATATCTTTTATTTAAATAAAGTCTTGCATTTAATACTTGTTTGCAATAATAATAATAATAATAATAATAATAATACCAATAATAAACAAAATACAACCATGAAAAAAAAAACTCTTTTCTGTATATAACTTTTTTCTTAAAAATTTTCTTTCATAGTAATTTTTTTGCAAAATTAGAGAAACAAATATTTTTTCACCTTTCAATATCCAAGTCCTTTATATTTTTTTTTCTTTACTACAAGAGCCTTAAAGAAATTAAAAAAATATACTAGTGCATTGGAATGAGACCTCTGGCCAAAGGAAAGCATGTTTAGGAGTCTTATTTTTTCTTTGGATTGTATAAGGAAAGGCCTGTAACAGTTACTTCTTTACAAATCTTTTTTGAAGTTCTTTTCATTTCTTCTCCTTTCTAATATATAAACCTTTCTAAATAATTATATTTTCTGCTTAGAAGATTGCTTGTTAATCCAAAAAATCAAACTTTATTTCAAAATTGTCTATATTGTTGACTTGGAAAACCAACAATATATTCAATATATATTTCTCACTATTGCTTAACATATTCTATTGCATCACCAAAATCAAAAATTTTCATTCAAAAATTTCTTACTAAAAAACCATAATCAGTTTACTTCTGTCAACTGATCAACATTTCAAACTTAACCAATCAAATACTACCAAATTTCAAAACTATTTCGTACAACCAAAACACCATATATTGATCAATATAAACAAATCCTTTTTGGCAGTATCAATCAAAACAAGATCACATTATCAAAAAATAAACCAATTAACATACTAACAAAAATATTAACAATTACAACAATAACATATGATCTAAGTAACATATCAATAATACTATTATTTACTTTGGACAGTAGCCTGGCCATTCCTGGAAGTAGTACTCTACTTTAGTTAAATGGATTAACTAGCATGGCATGCCTAATCCAAGGCATCCTTTGTGTAATAATCAGTTTTTTTTTCACCTTTCTTCCAATTATCATTAAATATTTAAACACAAACAATTATATCATTACTACTATTAACAATGACTCAAGAAACAGCTGTTAAGAGGATATGTTATTAATACTATTATATACTATGAGCTATTGCTGGCCATTCCGGAAAGTACAATGATACTTCAGGAGATGGAATCACCAGAGTGACATTAGGCTTCATTTGTACTATAATTAGTTTTTTGTTATTTTTCTTTTGTCTAGCATTTTCTTTTTTCACTTTTATATTTTCTTAAAATTTATTTCATATAACCCTGAGTAGGTATTCATAGCTGCTTGCATTATCTTAGATGTATATTGATTTTAATATTTATTTTCCATGTCACTTAGATAGTTTCTGTAGGCAAGCTAGCATTAGACTTATTAGTTTAACAAGTTATATAAGATATGTTGTCACTTTCTCTATGTATAAATTTTACAATTAATAAAGTGATGATGTTTAACTACTTAAAAAAGAAAACAAAATATAACTATGATTCAAAAAACATTATAGAAAAGTAAAATAAAATAAAATACTTTAAAAATAAGTATAGATAATATGATAATTATATTTATTTTAAAAATTGTTTTTAAAAAATTCTAATAATATATGTTTTACAACAAAGATAATAATAATGATTAATAATTTAATATTATGTATTATTAATATTATTATAAATTTCAATAAAACATTTTAAAACATGTATTCTATTATCAATTGTTATAAGAAAATATATAGCAGTAAAATGCATATTATAATAAAATATAAACCTCCAGAGATTTCCAAAAAAAATAAAGTTTTTAAAAAAATATACTGTATATAAAATCTTTACTCCAGAGATCTATAGAAGTTTTAACCACAGAGAACTCCAGAGATCTTTGCTATTTTAAATTTACTGATAGCTTAAAGTTAGAATTCTAATGGCTTGATTCGGTTTGACTCTATTTTGTGCCTAGAGTCGGCTTCAAGTAAGCCAATAACAACTCTAATCTTATTACAAAGGCTGTAATTGTATTACCTCAATATGTCTGCACCTTTAAGTACATAATCAATCTATTCGATTAATGATGGATCGAACTCAAACTATACAGTAGTCGTTCATCCAAATATGAACAGTTTGAACGAATCACACTTTATCGAGCAACAAACTCACATAAATCAGCAACGTTATATATTTTACATCAATTGTAACCGTATTGTTATTTTTTGGCTACTTGATTGATTTTTGTGATTTTTTACTATATGACTAACATTATTAAAACCGCACATCTGTTTTTCAAATTTGCCTAATGCTGCACAGGTAATGCACAATGTCGTAGGTGTGTCACATAAGTGAGGTAAGGTCGAAATTATTTTTAGAAAAAAAATCTCTGCTTATATAACATAGTATTTGCATTACTATCGCTTTAACTAATACAGCATTCATTGTATTTTTAATTATAACTTAATAATGAATTTTATTCAGAGAATGATTACAGCTTCTTTAGGTAATCATTTTATTATATTAGCATTTGACGAACAAATCTTTATTTAAGGTCTTTTAATTTATCATAATTATTCTTAGTTTTAGCGCGTAAGCATATTTTTATTAATATTTGTTGAACAAATCCATGTCATCGGTGGTTTAATTAATATGAGTTATTTTCTTTAACTACGATTACAGACGGTAAGCATATTTTCATTAATTTTTATCGAATAATTTCATATTATATGTGGTTTAATTGATCTGAGTTACATTATTTACTTTACTACGATTGCAGAAGGTAAGCATATTTTCATAAATATTTGTTGAGTAAAATCATATCTTCGTTGGTTTAATTGATCTGAGTTATATTCTTTACTTTAACTACGATTACAGTCGGTAAGCATATTTTCATTAATATTTGTTGAATAATTTCATATTATGATGGTTTAATTGATCTGAGTTATATTATTTAACTACGATTAAGATTGTAAGCATATTTTCGTAAATATTTGTTGAGTGAATTTCATATAATAGGTGATTTGATTGATATGAGTTGTATTCTTTGCTTTAACTACAATTACAGACTGTAAGATATCTTATTTAATATTTAATGAGTAATTCAGTATCATAAGTGGTTTAATTAACCTGAGTTATTAACTTTGATTACAGGCTGTAAGCATATTTTTATTGATATTTGTGGTTTAATTGATCTGAGTTGGATTCATTACTTTAACTGCAATAACAGACGGTAAGCATATTTTCATTAATATTTGTTGAGTAATTTAATATAATAGCTGGTTTAATTAATTCAAGTTATATTCTTTATTTAACTGCGATTATAGAAGGTAAGCATATTTTCATTAATATCTGTTGAGTAATTTCATATAATAGGTGGTTTAATTACAGTAATCTGAGTAATATTCTTTACTTTAACTACGATTACAGACGGTAAATAATATTTATTGAGTAATTTTATACCTTGGATGGTTTAATTAATCTGAGTTATATTCTCTAACTACGATTACAGGCTGTAAGCATATTTCACTAATACAGTATTTGTTGACTAATTTCATATCATATGTGGTTTAATTGATCTGCGTTATATTCTTACTTTAACTACGATTATAGACTGTAGGCATATTTTTATTAGTTCTTTTGAGTAATTTCACATTATAGGTGGTTAAATTGATGAGTTATATTCTAACTTTTAGCGAGTAAGCATAATTTTATTAATATCTGTTGAGTAATTTCATATTATAGATGACTTAAATAATCTGAGTTATATTCTTTTCTTTAACTATTATTATACTGTAGGCGGTAAGTATATTTTTATTAATATTTATTAAGTAAACCCTTATCTAAGATGGTTTAGCTAATTCTGAATTATATTCTTTTCTTTAACTACGATTACAGATGGTAGGCATATTTTCATTAATATTTGTTGAGCAAATTCATATCATAGATGGCTAATTAATATGAGTTATATTCTTTACTTTAACTATTATTACAGACGGTAAGCATATGTTTTGTTAAGTAATTTTTTATAATAGGTTATTTAATCAATCTGAGTTTTATTTATTAATTTGACTATTATTACAGACTGTAAGCATGTTTTCATTAATACTTGTTGATGAATCTATATCATTGGTGGTTTAATTGATCTGAGTTGTATTTACTTTAACTACGATTACAGACGGTAAGAATATTTTTATTAATATTTGTTAAGTACTCTATACCATAAGTTGTTTAATTGATCAGAGTTATATTCTTTAACTACGATTACAGACAGTAAGCATATTTCATTAATATTTTTTGTGTAAATCTATATAAAAGGTAGTTTAATTAATCTGATTTATATTCTTCACTTTAACTACGATTACAGACGGTAATTATGTTTTTATTAATATTTGTTGAGTAATTTCATATTGTAGGTGGTTAATCTCTGAGTTATACTCTTTACTTTAACTACGATTATAGACGGTAAGTATGGTTTTATTAAAATTTGTAAAGTAATCTTATATTATAGGGTGTTTAATTGATCCGAGTTATATTCTTTACTTTTAGGGAGTAATTATATTTTCATTATATTTGTTGGTAACTTCATATAATAAATGAATCCATTGATCTGAGTTATATATTTTACTTTAACTACAATTACAGTCGGTAAGCCTATTTTCATTAATATTTGTTGAATAATTTCATATTAGGTTGTTAATTGATCCGAGTTATTATTTACTTTAGTGTGTAAGGAAATTTTCATTAATATTTGTTGAGTAATTTTATATTATATATAGTTTAATTAATATAGGTTATATTTTTTAACTATCATTACAGATTGTGAGCACATTTTTCATTAATATTTGTTGAGTAAATTTATATTATAAGTGATTTAATCAATCTGAGTTATATTCTTTACTCTATTAACGATTACAGACGGCAAGATTATTTTCATTAACATTTGTTAAGTAATTTCATATTATGGGTAGTTTAATTTATTCGAGTTATATTCTTTACTCTTACTACGATTATAGACGGTAAGTATATTTTCATGAATAATTATTGGGTGAATTCATACAATAGATGGTTTAAATGATCTGAGTTATATTTTTACCTCAACTACTATTACAGACAGTAAGCATATTTTCATTAATATTTGTTGAGTAAAATTATATTATAGGTGGTTTAACTGCTCTAAGCTATATTCTTTACTTTGACTACGATTACAGACTGTAAGCACACTTTCATCCATATTTGCTGAGTAATTTCATATCATAGGTGGTTTAATTAATATGGGTTATATTATTTAACTTCTATTTTAGACGGTGAGCATATTATTATTTTTTTTTGAGTAAATTTCTATTATAGGTGACTTAATTGACCTGAGTTATATTCTTTACTTTAACTTCAATTACAGACGGTACGAATATTTTCATTAATATTTATTGAGTAATTTCACATTGTAGGTAGTTTAATTTATCTGAGTTATATTCTTTACTTTAACTACGATTACAGAAGGTAAGCGTATTTTCATTAATATTTGTTGATAAATTTATATAATAGGTAGTTTAATTAATCTAAGTTATATTCTTTACTTTTAGAGAGTAAGTATATTTTCATTAATATTTGTCGATTAACTTCGTATCCGATAATTTAATTGATCTGAGTTATATCTTTACTTTAACTACAATTATAGACGGTAAGCATATTTTCATCAATACTTGAGTAATTTCCTATAATAGGTGATTTAATTGATCTGAGTTATATTCTTAACTTTAACTACTATTACAGAAGGTAAGCATATTTCCACTAATTCTTGTGAAGTAAATTCATATCGTAGGTTGTTTAATTAATCTGAGTTATATTCTTTACTTTAACTACGATTGTAGACGGAAAGCATATTTTTATTAATATTTGTTGATTAAATTCATATAATGGGTGGTTTAATTAATTTGAGTTATATTCTTTACTTTAACTACAATTACAGGCTGTAAGCATGTTTTCATTATTACTTGCTGAGTAAATTCATATCATGATGATTTAATTAATCCGAGTTATATTTTTTTACTTTTAGGGGGTAAGTATATTTTTATTAATATTTATTGAGTAAATTCATTTCAATGGTGATTTAATTGATATGAATTATATGCTTCAACTACGATTACAGACTGTAAGCATATTTTCATTAATACTTGAATAATATTATATAATAAGTGGTTTAATTAATCTGAGTTATAATCTTTGCTTTAGCTACGATTACAGGCGGTAAGCATGTTCCATTAATTATTGTTGAGTAAATTCATTATCATGGGTGGTTTTATTATCTGAGTTATATTCTTACTTTAACTACGATTATAGACTGTAAGCATATTTTCATTAATTTTATTGAGTAAATTCATATTATAGGGGGTTTAATTGATCTGAGCTACATTCTTTACTTTTAGGGGGTAAGTATATTTTTATTAATATTTGTTAAGTAAATTCATTTAATAGGTGATTGAATTGATCTGAGTTATATTCTTTAACTACTATTACAGACTGTAAGCATATTTTCATTAATATCAGTTGAGCCAAGTTATATAATTGGTGGTTTAATTGATCCGAGTTATATTCTTTACTTTTAGCGGGTGAGCATATTTTCATTAATATTTGTTAAGTATTCTACATAATAAGTGGCTTAATTGATCTGAGTTATATCTTTACTTTAATTACTATTACAGACGGTAAGCATATTTTCATTAATATTTGTTGCGTAAATTCATATATTAGGGGGTTTAATTGATTTGAGTTATATTCTTTACTTTTAGAGAGTAAGCATACTTTTATTAATATTTTGTTGAGTAAATTCATATCGTAGATGGTTTAATTGACTTGAGTTATATTCTTTACTTTGGCTACGATTACAGACAGTAAGCATATGTTCATTAATATTTGTTAAGTAGTTTTATATAATATGTGGTTTAATTGATCTGAGTTATAGACGGTATGTTTTTATTAATATTTGTTAAGTAAATTTATATAATAGGTGGTTTTATTGATATAGTTATATTGTTTAATTTTAGCGTGTAAGCATATTTTATAATATTTGTTGAGTAATTTAATACATGGGTGGTTTAATTGATCCGAGTTATATCTTTTACTTTAACTGATCACAGACGGTAAGCAACTTTCACTAATATTTATTGAGTAGATTCATATCATAAATGGTATAATTGATTTAAGTTATATTCTTTACTTTAACTTCGATTACAGGATGTAAGTATATTTTCATTGATATTTGTTATTTTAATTGGATTACATTTTCTGTTTACCATTCGCTGAGTATAATATAATCTTGCTTAGATATATGCAAGCAATGTAAAAAAGAAATCTCTTGTTTCTGGTGTCATTCTTGCAATTCCTTTCGTTTTAAAGAAGAATTTGATAAATGGACAAGTGAAAATAACGATGTTGATAATATCATACGAAACGCGCAATTAGAAGCAACAAGCAGATTCAATATACTTGAATGGATTCCATACGAAAAATTTGAAAATATCAAAAAAATTGGTGAAGGTGGTTTTTCTACAGTTTATTCAGCTGACTGGAAGGAAGGGAATATCTTATTTTGGAGCAAATATGGTAGATGGAAGAGATTTGGGAGACTAAAAGTTGCACTAAAATGTTTAAAAAACTCTCAAGAGATATCTAAGGAATATTTGGAAGAGGTAATAATCATATTATTAATGCAATATTATTCCTTTTCGTATCGCGCAATTATTTAGAAAGCTCATTCAAGTTACATCTGATAATAAATTCAACTTTAAATAAAGGTAAAAAGCCTTCATAAATTTAATGATAGAGAATCTCAAATTACTCGATGCTATGGAATCACCAAGGATAATGAATCAAATTTTATGATTGTTATGAAATTTGTTGATCATACGAAGACGATCCATGAAATGTCGTGGAAAATGAAGTTCAAACGTTTACATTATATTGCACTTGGATTATACAGAATTCACGAATCAGGATTAGTTCATCGGGATTTTCACCCCGGAAATATTCTTTTTTCTAAAATGAATGATGAAGTTTACATAACAGATCTAGGTTTATGCAAACCAGCTAATTATAAGGAGAAAGATGTTGAACTATACGGAGTTCTTCCTTATGTAGCGCCCGAGGTTTTGCATAATAAGATACATACAAAGGCTGCAGACATTTATTCATTCGCGATGGTTATGCACGGGGTATTTTTTGGCGTTTTACCTTTTAACGATGTTGATTGCGATAATAAGAAAGAAAGCAAAACCCTTGCAATTAGAATATGTAAGGGTGAGCGACCAGGCATTCAGGGACTGCCCTCATTAATAGTTGATTTGTTAAAAAAATGTTGGGATGCAGATCCAGCAAATAGACTTGCTGCAAAAGATTTGTGTAAAATTTTAAATGCATGGAGAGGCTTTGACTCCAATTCCGAACTTGCTAAGCAAATTAACGCAAGTAAGGTGAATCAGGCTAGCCAATCAATTAGTCTTACAAGTCAATTTTTTCGTACAAGTCAACTTTTTCGTACAAGCCAACTTCTTGATTTTGAAAATCTTCCACAGCCCCAAAATTCCAAGTCTTAAAGGGAAATCTTTTGGATTTCATGCATTTATTATCGAAAAAAATTAAGTTTAAGGCAAATAGTATATTTTTAGAATCGGATTTAAATATAAACGCATTTAGGAATATTTTAATTTCTAATTTTTTCAGAAATAGGGTTAACAATAAATTTCAATTTAAAAATTTTTTTAAATAATATGATATTTTTGAAATTATATCAAATATTTTACAATGTTATTTATTCTTTTGTCATTATTGGAACATTGTCTTTAATATGGGTTTGTGTTGATCTACTATACTACTGTATAATATATTCTTTCTTTTAAGTTGTTTTTTTTTAAATTCAACAATTTGATATTCGTTATTAAATAAAACTTACATTTCTTGGTAAACTGATCTTATTTAAAAAACTTATTTTATATTTAAAATAATAAAAAATTAATTATTCGGTCATATAATTAATTTATATATATTATCAAGAAAATAAAAATGAACTGCAAAGAACTCATTCCTATTGTGAGAGGGAGAAATGGAACACGACGATCGATCGTCGTGACTATGGTGAGTCAGCTGTGATAATTAGGTAATAAAGGAAGGACGGGAAGGATTGTGAAAAGAATTATGTAATTTAGCTTTAGCCATGTCACTACATCATCAATTATTATTGTCTAAGCCGCCATAGCCAAATGTAAAATATAAATAACATGTAAAGTATATAGAAGTAGAGAAAGAGACACGAAATTAGAAAGTAAAAAATTAATAAAGACTCGGTCAAATAAAAACACGCCTCAAATCACCCACTCATTCATTTACCTGACAACGGTTACGTGAATCTCTGCTAAAGTTAGTGACTGACTCTCTGTTACACCGTTACACTATCATAAAGTGTAATAAAAGAATATGTCAATAAGAAGTATTTGTTACAAATCAAATAGTAGTAGAAAACTCTACTAGAAAATTAAGGAATGTGAAAGTAATTGCAAAAGGTGATTAAGTAATACAAATTGTTGTAATCAAGTATTATATTATATTATATAAGCAATTATGAAAAATACTTTATATAATTAATGTTGCCATACTTGGAACATAAAGTTGTTTTAAATAATATATATAAATGATAAATAAATAAAAAGTTAATAAAAGTAATGAAATTATCTTTTTTTTTTTTAACACTAGCTGGGTCTTGCCCTTTATACTTTATTAATTTCAAGTTTTTACATATGTTGTTAATACAATCATGTTATAACTATAATTCGCTT
>CAJVPV010004022.1:0-10497 GCA_910591835.1 Acaulospora morrowiae | reverse complement strand
AAGTAATATTATTAGCAGAAAAATTGCTTAAATAAGGCCCAATGACATAACATTTGCATAACATATCTAATCGAAGCAATAAAAATGTTTTAGTAAATAGTATAATTATGTAGTAAAAAGCTTAAATAGTTTATTTCTGTAGTGTAATAGTTTATGAGTCATAGCAAAATAGTTTTATAACATATTATAATAGTGATAGACATATAAATAGAAGTGAAAAAATATGAAAAGAAAAAAAATTGAAGCAAAAATCTTAATCTCAATCTTAAAAATAACAATTTTAATTAACATTCTCTCTATTGAAAAAAGAAGCTTGAAATAGTCATGTGATACTGGAGTGTTAATTAAAAATTGTTATATGTGGTAATAATAGATGTATCCAAAATAAGAAATGATTAATTAATTTAACTTTTTAGAATAATGTTATTACAAGAAGATTGTTTTGAAAATTATTAAAGAGAATAGTGACTCAAACTATTCAGGGAAGACAATGAGTAAAAGAAAAGAGTTAATTATAGTTTCAAGATTGACTAAATCTAATACATATCTCAAGTAAAGAAAAGAAGAATAATTTACATTAATGTTATACAAGTTTGATCTGCCATAAGCAACAGACTTGTTGTTTTCATGTTAACAATATATAATAATAAAGAGAAGTAAAATATATTTTAATAATTATTAAAAATCAATCAAAAAGATATTATTAGATTAGATTCAAATTTGAAGATTAAGATTATATTGAAATTTTTTAAATAATTTTGTTATTTACTTTACTGAAAGTATCATTTTTAATAATATAATAACAATATAGTAACAATATAGTACCAATATAATAGGTGTATAAATTTTTTTAAAAAATAATAGTATAGCAGTAGCAATTTAAATATTATTCTGTTACTATAATATAATGTAATAGTAGTAAATAGAAACAAAATATTTACAATTGTAATAACTATTCTACAACAATATAATAATATAAGGGGTTATCCAAACCCTTTTTTACTACTATTGTTTTTAAGGCTGAAACACAATAATTTGATCTGAGTTTCTTCCTTAAACTCTACAAAACAAATTCACAATTCATCAATACACATTCATGGTGAAACAACTACTCAAACTGTCACTTGGTTTCTTTTGCAGAAGTTTTCTTTTTATTTTTAATTTGGTTTTTCCTTTATATACATGCTACTATCATAATAAAATTATAACAACTATAACAACTATTCTAACTATTCTAACTAATTCTACTATAATCACTATAACCAAAAAAAGACATATAAGAAATAAATCAACTATAATGAAGAAATCACAGATTTTAGATATTTTGAATCATCATGACATCAGTCTATGTAATGATGCAAATCTTCTCTCACGATAATATAATAGTAGTATAAAAGTTATTTAAATAGTAGTAAAGCAGTTATAATATAATTTGTATTTATATTCGGCAATATAAATATAATTTAGTAACAATATAGTAACAATATAATAACAATACAGTAGCAATTTAGTAGTAATTTAGTAGCAATAAAATGTAATAATATAATAGTTAACATTACTATAATTGGTTTGTTACAATTATTTGACTATTAAATAACAATTAAGTGACAATTAAGTAATAATGTTTATGAACATTGAGCAGTTTTAATAATGTATAAAATAAATATTAAGATTATTGGATTAATATTTTATTAATATAATATTCATGCCACTTGTGTAATTAACTTTGTATTCTTTATTTCGCCATTGATATTGCTACAGTGAAATTGTGTAGTAAAGGATTGATATTAATAGGATTGATATTATAGTAGGTATTAAGTTGTCTATTAATTCTTGAATATTGTTTATTATATAATAGTAGCTATTTTTTATTGTTCAGATGGATTTTAGTTATGTAATATCTATAGACTTGGTATATAATTATGTATTGCAAGAACATTATTGTATTTTTTTGAAATTGAAAATGTAATATAAATCAGTTATTGTTTATTAAACGATTTGCGCAGTGTGTCTTAAGTGCTACAGTAAATTGCAGTGACACGACTATGTAATGTAACTTTTTATTCACGTATACCTAAGTGAACCTTGCTGCCCAGCGTATTGGAATCTAATTATTTAATATAGCAAACTGAGCATGATAAAGATCAATGGGAATGTGGTTAGGTACAGTGGCAATGGGGTTAGGTGGAGGAAGTTGAGAAGGTGGTGATGGTGGCAGATTGATAACATTAACTGGTAGCCCATGGTAAAGGCATGCTAGTTTAATGTTAATAACGCATTGCCCAGGTTGCAGGTTGATCTGATTTCCCCCACGGCCAACAGTTCCAAATTCATACTAAATAAAAGAATACCTTAAACAGATTTAACTTTTGCTAAAATCATATAAAAATAAAACATACCATCGTGGGATTTAATGCACCGATAGCTGTTCGATTATTTATGCAATAATGCCAAGCCTATTAAGAACATTAAAGCAATAGGACATTACTAAATTGTGCGGAACTTGAATTCTTGTCATTTCTTACCGTCATCACTGAAGGCTTTGTAGCTGGTACAATAGGCTCCTCTATTTTAATTGCGATAGCATCATGAGCTCGACCACCTTGAAGCCAATATTGCTCGACTTTATTTTTGACATTCATTTCAGATTGTGAATATGCAACCTCTACTACTATATTCGGCCATGGCTGAGACTAAAAATAATGTCATATTAATATTGTAAAATCTTAAAGAATAAAATCAGGAAGCAATAACTTTTCATACACCGCTTGGGTCACATCCGCCCCCATTCAACCGATGTTTCGATACAGGTAACCATGATGCATTCGCTTCTTTTCTTGTTCTAGGAGTTTTCGTTGCTTTTGCCAAGGATAATTGTGAATTTAGCTAGCGCTAATAGTATTAAAGGAAACAAACAACACTCACTTGTAGATCCATCATAAAGAATGCCGAAATTAGTGCTCCTCATACGACCAGTTGCTAAAAAAACTTCCTGGACTATGGCACCAACACAACGCTCGTGAAATTTTGTGGGTAATTCAATGACACGGACGGTCCCATTATCCCACTCCCACCAGCCGTGAATATTATATTTATCCGTGTGTTCGACATAAGTATCATAAGATACCTCAGTAATAAGCTCATATGGTAAACTTGACAATAAACAACGGTCAACAGTTAGCAGTTAATTAGTTTGTAAAATAGCCAAATTGTTAAAGCAAATAATAAAACAACTTACATTGCTTCTTCCCACTTGGCCTTCGAGTGCAATTTTCCAGTTTTCCACCAGTACTTGCGATATCTTTTCAGTTCGTCGGCCTCAAAGGCATTGGAAGTTGATGTAAAAGATGTGGTTGCAGTGTCTTGGATTGATTTGGTATTTTGACTAGTTGACATATTTCCCATAATAGTACACAATACTGTATAGTGATCCACGATCACATGTCAAATTTAGTTTGCAACTCCGATGCAATAATTGACATGTACTGTACTTATAATATATATGATTAAAAAATAAAAGCTAAGTCAATGTCTCTTCCTCGATTGTGGAAAAAGCATCGAAACCATTCCCGAAATCACTGAAATCGAAACAGATCATAGACGGGATTCAGAATATAGTACCTCATCAGTAGCGATGAAATTTATAAAAAACTTAATATCCATTCTCAGGAAATTATTAATGAAGAAATGTCGGATGCGGATAATGGAGAGGACTCACGGGATAGTCAGTCGATGGTGGAAGGATCCCGCAAAAGATCCATCAAAATTTTCACTGAGATGACTTTAACAAAAGATAACTACCTAGTAAGAAAGTCAAAGAAAAATTCTCCTATATTACAATGACTAATCAAAAAATTGAAAACCGATATCTTAGGGAAAACTTTGCCAACTGAACCAATATCTGAATCGAATAAGAACTTGACCAATGTTCTAACTTTGTGCTGGAATATAATCAATACTGAAGAAATTAGTAAAAAAATAACGTAAGAAGTTATTCATCACTATTTCTATTTTGGGAAGCATTCGAGAAATGATTTGATCATTTCAGCAAAAATAATACTAAATGTATGACTCAAGGGTTAGTTATAATGAAGTTTGAATTCAACTTTCGTCAGTTAGTCAAAGCTTGCTTTGAAAAACAAATGATTTATATAATGAGATTGGGTCAATAAGATCAAGCGGATTTAGAGCTTTACAGTAATAACCTTATCCAAGATGACATTGATTTTTATTAGCCAAATTTTCTGTAATTTATGCTGATTCTAAAAAATAGAGGCAAAGCCTCATTACTTCAATAATAATCTATTGTAAGGTCACGTGACTTTGTAACAAGCTGTCACAATTTAATCGTGTTAATTTTGAAATTGTATCTGCACTATAAGTCACAACTTGCTTAATTTTTGATACTTCTGCATAATGATACAAATACAAAATTTCATCCTGATTGGCCCTCATTACACGTTTTTCCACTAAACTAAACTCTGCGACATCGAATCATTAGAACCTTCATTTACATTATCTTTATCGGTTTCGCCTTTAATAAGTGTGAATAGTTCTTGCAATAAATCCTGCAATTTATCGTGCTCACGGTCAATTTTAGGGAATAGTTGTCTGGATGAATTGATTTTTATGATATTATTCGTCTGATCATCAGAATTAGTGAACTTTGACCCCTTCGTTATATTCTCCTCATTGGTATTACTCTCATTATTTTCGTTAGCTTGGTTTCCCAAATTTTCTGGTGTGATACTAATATATTCGATCACAATGTGGCTTGTGGCATTATTACAGATAGAATTATCGGGAATGGGACTTGCTTGATCTTTTATTAAAGCTTTATCTGTTTTCTTTCCTTGATCTGTAAGAGAAATCTCATATACTAAATCGTGTTCCTAAAACTTCTAATTCCTTCTCTTTATCTTTGATTGTGATGAGAAAGGAATTTGTACTCATTTCTGGTAAATATAATATAGACTATAAGGGCAGAGACTCATTAAAGTTTTGAGAAGAGGCATCCCAACGAAGTGTAATAACTTCAATAAATGTGGGCATATAGGAAATATACAATGTTTTTAGTTTTCCGATATATCATACAATTAAGATTGCATGCAGATTAAAAAATACTTTATTAATAGTTAGGTATCACAGCAACAATAACTAACATGTTTGAATAACCAAATTTCTAGTCATAAATTTTTCATTCAAATGACAAATACAAAAAGATTTCGTCTGCATATGAAATGTCATCACCTGGTAGATGTAACCACTTTCAGAACATCTGCCAGCTGGAATAAAGGAATGAATTTTTCTTTATAATTTTTTTGATCTACAAATTCTTTTCGAATAATTGCAAAAAAACTTAAAATCTTCATGATCGCATCAAACGAAAATGGAATTATACAACAGGCCAATTAAACAGCCAAACATTTTTTTTTGTCTGCTAGAGAAACAGCAACCAATGTAATTTGATCTCCTATAACCTGGATATTATAAGTTTAACATCTTTGGCATCTTTTATGTTGAAATCAAGATTGTTGCCAAGGAGTCGACACAGACTGCAGATAGCCATCACTAATAGTTTTTTTATATCGCCAACCGTATGCTTTTTTGTAAATCTACAAGGTCCAGATACTTCAACATTCAACAGTTCTCTTGCGTCTGATAACCTGAGAATGAGTGAATCTGTCTTTCATTCTCCAATATTACTCATAAACGTGTTGTTTGCCTCTTTGATTTATCTCACGTCTTTTTCTGCCCACATCAGGAAATGCATTGCGAAATGCGTGGAGAATTGGTGACAGACATTCAATGATGTAGGATCGTTCAAGCATATCTCGATCCAAAACTTTTGGCATCAAATACTTAAACATCGAGACAAAGCTAGTAACGCATATCGTATAAAGAATATAAACCTATTCTCATCGGTTGTTTTAATATCCTCAATATTTATCTCCGAAATTATTTTAGATTCGATTTCAAAAAATTTCAGAATATTCTGGTTGAAAAATATTTTCAAGCTTTTTGACTATTGAATCATTTACAACCAATTTGTTTCCCATCTGGAGCATATTTTTAACTTCTTCATAAGGTTGTTCTCCGATACAAGTTGTATCGTCATATTAAAATCACAAATTATGCGTGCAGAATATTCTTCAACGGGTTTATTAGGTGTGTAACTGAACGAACTGTTGGGCATAACGTGCTCACGGACAAGTGATCTTGCATTTTTATTCTTGATAGATTTCAAGAATAAGATTTAGAATTGGGTGATTCATAAGTAAATGACTTGGTAAAAAAATAATTACGAAACCTTAGATTCTTCTAAATTCTCTAAATCTGAATCTAAGCATTCTTCTACATCAGATTCGCAATAATATGGGATATTTCTTCCGTGTCTAGTTGACGTTGCTTTTGTTTATGACGGTATATCAAATAAATTTATAAAGTTCGTAAATACAAGCAAGACAAAGTAGTATGATATGCCAAATCAAAAAAAGGTCATGCAATTAATGGACTTTGAAAAATTGACCATTACATTTTTTTCCTGACTCCTTATAGTTTCGCTCACGAGACTCATCCAACAAGCGCCTTTTGGTGATCGTTTGTTGTAGTAAGAAACTTTGAGATCGGGTTTCTCTTGTCGCGTCTAGAACATGTTGGGTCTAAAAATGAACCTTTTAGTATGCAAAATCAAGATAGGTGTGATTAAATGTCGAGTCAACATACTAACCTGTTCAATACACCTCAGATCGTCCTTCGTCAGATTACATACAATATTAGAAAGTGCTGTCAAAACAGAAAGTCAATTTTCGAAAATATTGGATAGTCTACTTGTCTCTTCGCACTTAAATCACTTCCCACATCAAGCAAATTGATCTCCGCTAGAGCATTTTATCTTTTCACTTGAAGATCCCAAAAATAGTTTACTTGATCCGATGATTTATCATTATTATAAAAATATTTTAAGTTAGAAAAGAATGATTACTTTATTCTAAAGAAAAACCTAGGCAAATCATGGACAAGTCGCAACCTTTCCCGATACCAGTCGCAACCAGCATGGTAGTCCATTGAAGTGTATATGCGTACTACATACCCTCATCAACAAGTCGCAACCTTTCCCGTCACCAGTCGCAACCAGCACGGTAGTTGATAACGATGTAGAGCAACACTCTTATCATTTTTTATGTGCACACCAACAAGTCGCAACCTTTCCCGATACCAGTCGCAACCAGCATGGTAGTTGGTATCGCACACATCGAACCAATCAAATAAACGAGTACACTTGCCTTGGATTGTTTTAACCAACTTGTCACCTTTGCCCCGATTTCAGAATTTTCACCATGGTGATGTTTAATGATTTCCAATTCGACTTTATACCTACGGTGCTCTGTATCCTTATCTCCCAAATCGTCTGTTTTAATCGGAACTCTTAGTGAATGCTCATCCGTGGACTCCCAAAAGGCTACACATTTTTGCAAATGGCAGGTTACGCGAGCGTTGTCATAAGAAATGACTAATGTGGTTGTCTTACCACGATATTTCTAAGAGCCTTGAGACATGCGGAAATCAATTGCATTTTCACGCTATTGTTTACAATATATCGTCAAACGACTAAGCCACAAAAATTGGGATCACGTGTTATACCAGCCAATGCACGTACAGACGGGTGACACAAAATTGAGACGATTATGCAATTAATATACTATATGTAGAAGAAAATTTTACATCATAATAATAAGGCATCGAATACATGTCTTTGTAATTGTTTGCAATAATAAAAGTTTTTGCTTTTGTCTTAATCATTTTTTAAATAAAAATAAAATTTATGTTATACATGAAAAATGATTTTAAAAAAGGATCTTTTGACTAGCAAACACGATCTTAAATAATTAAATAATCCATAACAGCAGTTAAAAGCAGCCTTAAAAGATTGAAATTAACAAATTCTACTGATTATTTTAAAAGTAATAATGGATGCAAATCAATAATTAATAATCATTTTAAATATCAAAATTAAGACAAATCTGTCAATAAAAAAAGTAACAAAAAATATGCTTGCTAATGAAATTTCACAGAAAACTCCAATTTCTATATTCTTATATACTTTAATAAAAAAATTTTTTTTAAAAAAATTAATTTTATATTATATGAAAAAAATTAATAATTAGTAAAAAAAATTATATAAATAATCAAAATGAATAAAAACATATAAAAACTGAATTAAAGAAAATTAATAACAAATTATATAAACAAATAAATTTTTTATAAGTATTGATTCAAATAAAAAAATTCGAACTTAATGTTATAAAAGTAAATTATATGATTTAAATAATATATAAACAATAATAATAATTATTATTATTTTTTAATTTGACTAACTAAACCTTGCCTATATATTTTTTTTATTTAATTTACATATGCTTTACATTATGTATTACAGAAGAAAGCTACCTATGAATTACTCTAGATATTGCTAAACTATATCAGATTTTATTCCCATGTTGGCTTGTTGTTATTAATTATAAATCCAGAGATCTACATATATTAAGACTAATATATTAAAGCTCCATTAGTGTTACTATTATATAAAAGATTATATTTTTAACTAGAAATGTATTAAGAAAAAATATAAAGAGAAAAACTGGAAGTGGTACCTATTAGGCAAATAGAACCTCTACAGAGAAAATTCTTTTAAATTCAACTACCTGCAAATAAGTATATTATTTAATTTTTACCTTCCTAAAGCTATCCAAGAACATTCAAAAAACTTATTTCACAAATTTACTACTTATAGATTATTTTAACTATTAATACTTACTGTTGTTTTGGCTGCCTTTCCAAGATAAGTAATTGTCAAAGCAATCTATTATTAGATTTAAATAAGGCCTTTCTGAAAACTTGCAGGAAAAAATATCAGATATCACTAGGAAATAATTACCAAGCCATCTTACTGAAATCAGACAATTTATATATTCTATAACTTACAATGATTATTGTAACACCAACTGGATGATTGTCATGCCATGATATTTTTTCTGAAAATCACAATCTCAACTATTATTCTAAAAATTAGAATCAAACAACATCATAAGGAATTGCATAAGATTCGGAACACTATTAAAAATAATAGTAGGGTATGTCCTATCTATTAAATTTAATATAAACTTGAGAATAAAATACAGAATTGAAGAGAATTATTAGAATTCTTAATCTCAATGTCTGCTGAATTAATATATAAAAAGGCTTTTTATGAGAAACAATGTTTTTATAAGTTATAATGCCATATATCGTATTAATTTTATTCAACTATCCTCATATGTTATTAAACTGATATCTTGTAATTTGACCTGTGAAGTATTCATCACTATATTATAGATCCATAGGTCTATATAAACAATAATTATAAGTGAATAAAAATTAATTATAAATAAAAAATATGTAAATAAACAATATTTCTTGGTTTACATTTTATCTCATATAAATAAAAAAAATTTAATAATCTTATTTTAGATACTGTTTATTTAAAAAATAATATGTTAATTTACAAGTATAAACTTGTAAAAGAATTTAAGTCAAAACTTGAAATTGTATATATGAAATAGTCAACACAATTATTAAATCTCAATTTAATTGAAAATGTTTAAAAATAAATTAAAAAATAAATTTATAAGAACTGATATTATTTAATGAATCTAATTTGAAAAAATTTAATACTGCAATATAAAAAAATATTTAATAAAATTTGAAATTTTATAAATATAAAATATCAAATTATATTATAAAAAGTGAATTAAAATAATAAAAGAATTTTAAAAACTGTATATCTCCAATAAATATCACAATAATATAATTATAATTGCATAAATTATATAATAAAAATAAAATATAAGTATTATAAATTATATATACTATATAATAAATAACAGTATTGTATTATAACATAACTAATTTATATTAAATAGTACAAAATCAAATTTTGTTATATAATAACAATGTTATTATAAAAGTTATTTTATAATTATTATTGTAGTCCCAAAACTTAGAATTTAAGAGACTTGTATAGACTTGCATAAGGTTCAAAACATTATTAAAAATGATAATAAATTATAACTCCTATATTAAATTTAATATAAACTACAGAATCAAGAATCAAATTGAATTGTTAAAATTCTTAATCATTATATATTAAGCTAAAAGTTTATTATTTTATTTGAAATAGTCAATTTATTTTATATAATAGTTACACAATATATATTCTAATTTTTTTTACTTTTTAATTATTCTCAAGTTACTTATATATATTTTACTTTATATTTATTTATTTTTTTTTTTAATCATAAAAGAGCCTTAGATGCAAAATTTATTAAGTATATGAATTGATACACAAATTACATCAAACATCTTTATACAGGAACGTGCACAAATTAATGTTAACCTATCTACGATGCTAACTATTGCTATCTTTGTTACACTTGATGTAATTCAGATTGGCTCTAG
>CAJVPV010004021.1:0-10497 GCA_910591835.1 Acaulospora morrowiae | reverse complement strand
TGAAACATTAAAATAGCAACAAATTTTGGATTTACACATTCTTCGATTGGTCGCAGGGTAAGGAAACAATTTACTGGCATTTTGGTTTTATCATCGTCTTTGCGGCGGTTTTCACCGTCGCCTGGAAGCTTCATAAAATACGAGATTTTTGGCCAGGAAATATTATGAACACTGTGTCGAGCAAAATGATTGAATTACGACATTAAAATGAAAATAATTTAAACTTTTCCAGAATAAGTAATAGTGTTTAGATTTATTTGTTTTTATTAAAAACAGTTTTCGAATAACACATCATTATACAAAGTATTATAATTAAAACTTTTATTGTAATATTTAATAAAAATAAAATTTTTAATTTTAAAAATTTGTTATATGAAATTATAAATACAGTATGTCAATTAATAGTATGATAATAAAAATACAGTAACTATTGCACTGGGGAAATTCGGCAAGCCTGTCACTATGGGCAGATCGCTAATCATGAAATGTCAAGAGAGGCATTAGATTTTAGCACAAGGTAAGTGTATTAGAAAATAAGATGAGTTATTGGATAATGTAGATGTTTATTTGGTTTTATGCTGTATTTTCCTTTTATGTGTTTTTTTACTTTTTTATATATTCGTAAAAAAATTTCTAAAAATCTCACAATTTCAACTATTATATACTGTAATTGGATGATAGTATCACACGAGTCATGTGTTTTGTTTTCTATTTTCTTACATAATACTGTAATATACTACTAGATGGTAATTTATATAATGCATATATTGCAGACTTAGGCCTTCTAATATCGACTAATACAGAATCCGAAGGAGTTTATGGAATTTTACCGTACATAGCACCAGAAGTTCTTCGTGGTGATTAATATACCTTAGCATCAGGTATTTACTCATTTGGCATAATTATGTGGGAAATTTCTTCCGGAAAAGTCGTTCCTTTTAACCGCGAATCTAGACTTCAATTTCAATTTCAAATATGCAACTATCGTTAAAGGTACACCACAATGCTATATAGATCTTATGAAAAGATGTTGGAATGAAAATCCAAGGAGTCGTCCACATGCTGAAGAGATTTACGGAATTTTTACTGAATGGCGAAATGAATCTAGCATTTTGGCGGAATCAACAAAGTACAATGAAATGTCGAAAAATACGAAAACTTCTGATGTACGAACATACCCCAAAACAAGTTATACAAGTGAATTCATTCCTCTCACCAAGTCATATTGCCAAGGTAATGCGCATTATAATCTACCTATTTTTATTCTTCCTTTTGCCATCATATTTTAACATTATTTATATATTATAGACAGTCAACAGCTTGAAATGATAGTAAAAGATGATGCTTAAAGTATTTTCTGTAAATAACCATATTATCAAATTTTTATAATTATAGGAATGAGGTTTTTGTCACGTATTTATACAAAAGAATAATTTAAATTTTTTATGTAAACTTTAAATTTCTTTTATTTCAAAAATAGCACCATATATTAAACTAGCTTTGACATTTGTTAATCAATAAGTATTGCAGAGTGATTTTGCCACTAATATAGTAGGAACAATATTTATTTTAGTAGTGATAATGACAACTAATTTTAATTGTAAAAGGTAATAAGGAAGTAGTGGTAAGTATACGGAAAGATAGAAAAAAATATATAATGCGTTTAGGATAGCCCGTTAGGGTAGAGAGATAGGCATGCGTAAAAAAAGAGACTTTATGTTTCTAAAACAAATATTAACTTAGGAGCGTTGACAATAGAATTGCAGTCAAGAAATAGTAGAACAGAATTAATAAAAAAAACTCTGCTAAATCGAATCATGTATCTAAACTCACAAGTTAAAGTCCAGCTTGTTTGTTCCAATCTTACGCGAGAATTGGTCCAAGTTAGTAATAAACTTGTGTTAGAAACGACTGGATATAATGCACTTTATAGTAAAATCGCAACATTTTTTTACAAAATATCTAAAGAAAAAATCAACAATAATTTTTTATAAGTTTATCATAATTATAAAAATAAAATAAATGAATAAATTTTCAGTACAGTTGATTACTGTTTCATAAAATTATATTTAACTTTATACTGTATATTAATAAAAAAATATGCTCTTTCATACTCAGTTCTTCATAGATCGCAGTGGGTTCTTTCACAAGCCCTGCGGTTTTTAGATGAACCCTACAGGCAACTGCTGTCATATCGTAATAATTGTCCCATGATAAAGAGCAAGCAAGCAATTGGGCATTTTAATAAGCCGGAATTTTTCGAAATGAAATCTTAACCTTTCGTTCCAATGAATCACCGAGAAAATATAAGAAATTTAAATGATTAACGTCAAGAACGTTTCTTATATATGACATACCCCAACTATTATCACGTTATACGTTGTTGTTTATGTAAGTTATAAAAAAATACTACACACGAGACCTTATTAAAGAATGCGAGATACACGCATAATGCGTAGTAAATTCCATTGTGTGCTCAAAAGTTTTAACGAAATTATTCTCACACATTTGTTACACCTTTTGGTATTTCTCTTTTAAGTTACGTAAATTCACGTTAATTCCACGTGAAATAATTTGATTTTCCGAGTCTTCTGGTATGAATATTTTACAGTTAGAAAGATCACATGAACTCTTGTGGTGTAATTATGACATCTTTGAAAAAAAGAGTCAGCGCACAATCATAGTTTGTTAATGATTGGTTACATATGATAACGTAACTGACATGAGCTTAATTACCATTTTACATAATTAAACTCGATCGCACGTAATATACAAGTTACGTTAAAAATCACAGCCTGGTAAATTGATGTAAAGACTAATTTCACACGTGCAATGTCCAGCCCTTCTTTAAAAAAAGATATTTTTTACATGACAGATACCTCATATATAAATAAGAGAAGATATTTACCATACATTTTTATAAGAAAAATGAATCCAGAGTCTCATACCGTTCCAAAAACAGACAATGGAGATAATATCGAAATTACCACTGGTAAAGTACAATATTTACTCATTCGGCATTGTTGTTCTGATATGCACTGAAGTTTCGTATTTTTAGAAGTCAAAAACCCTGCAAGAAACATTGAAGATATGACAAATGAAACGCGTGATGAGAAATATGAAGAGACCGTATTACCTACTTTGCAACCTCCGGAAGAAAAAATATTTAAAAAAAATTTAATAGCAAAGGTCGATCGAAGATTGCTGTTGATGCTGGTGGTGATGTATATTTTGGCTTGCTTAGATAGGACAAACATTGGTGTGTTTTAAGCGTTTATGCGAAAAAAAAATTTTTTTTTTTTTAAACAATGTACGTATTTACTAATTGTAAATATAGGAAATGCCAGGTTGGCTGGATTGGAGCGTGATCTTGGTAAGACTGTTGATTGAATACAGTACTGTGTGCTTTCTCAAATTTCAAAGTCACTCAAATATGTATACGTTCGTTTTACATAAGGTTTGACTGTAGACCAATTCCAGATTTCTCTTGCGACATTTTACGTTGGATACGTCTTGTTGGAAGTTCCATCAAACATTGTAAGGTATGCGTTTCTAGGAAATAAATTAGCTATTGTGTTTATGTTTGTAGGTTTTCCTTCTTAATAGGTAATAGGGAAATTCACACCATCGAAATGGATTCCCTTTCTGATGATGCTTTGGTCGATTGCAATCTGTTGCATGTCCGCGGTAAGGGGATTTCCGGATTTAGTTGTGACAAGATTTGTGTTAGGCATTACCGAAGCTGGTAAGATGTACAGTACAATTATGTTTTTTCTGATTTTTTATTATGCTTATTTTCGCCATCCCATACGAATTTATTCGAAAGGATTTGCGCCAGGATCGATTTTTCTTTTAAGCATGTGGTATAAACGGTCACAATTCGCTCTCAGATTTTCTATATTTTTTTCTGGGAGCGTCCTAGCCGGGGCCTTTGGGTAAAGTTTATCTTCATACTTCGTTTTCTCATAAGTCATGTGATTTATTTAATAATTCCTATCATTCTTATATACTGTAGTGGAATACTTGCATATCTAATTATTGACGTTATGAAAGATGCTGGCGGATTAGAGGGATGGAGATGGTTATTTTTAATAGAAGGATTATGCACTTTATTGATATCGTTTGTTGCATTGTAAAGTAGCATTCTTTATCCTAATTGTAA
This sequence comes from Acaulospora morrowiae, assembly GCA_910591835.1. Lineage (NCBI taxonomy): Eukaryota > Fungi > Glomeromycota > Glomeromycetes > Diversisporales > Acaulosporaceae > Acaulospora > Acaulospora morrowiae. The sequence goes on along the minus strand of CAJVPV010004021.1, from coordinate 6,335 downwards.
TTATACAAATATTTTTTAACCTGTTTACGCTATTTCTTCTTGCAACAGTTTTGTTCTTCCAAACTTTCCAGAAAACGCGAATTTTCTCACACCGAAGGAAAAAAAATATCTCGTTACCCGTTTGAGTAAGGACGACGGCAGTTTACATAGCCCGCGACGTCACAAAGAATTTTCTCATCGTGGTCTCTTGATGGCCATTAAAGATTGGAAGGTTTATCATAACATGATTTCCGGTATATGCGGCGGAATCGCGCTTCATTCCATCACTCTCTACTTGCCTACTCTAATCCATTCCATGGGATTCAATGCCATGCAAAGTCAATTGCTTACAGTACCACCATATTTGTTTGGATGGATATTTTCATTAATGGTGGCACTACATTCAGACAGAACTAAGGAAAGAAGTTGGCATATTGTCGCGTCGACTATGGTGGCAATAGTGGGATACGTCGGATTAGCGACTCTTGAAAGCAGAGTTGCAAAGTATATTTCGACTTTTTTTATCACAAGCGGTACGTTTACATTTATCAATAGTATAGTAAGTCTTGAAATCAGCGATATTCGGCATAGCTTTTATCTTTATATTTGTATATGGTAGGCGTGTGGTCGATGATCCCATTGAAACTTGCATGGTTCCTTAACATTCACTCCTATCCTCATGATAAAAGATCAATCGCCATTGCAATGATTATAACCATTTCCAATTGTTCAGGTAAATAAGAAAAAAAAAATAGTATGATTTTTTTCTAGTATACTTTGACGATTCTTAATTCGTATACACTCCACGAAGGCATCATCGCATCGATGTTATACCAGCCCAAAGATGGACCCCGATTTGGTAAATTTATCGAATTCATTCTTCGTTGGTTCTGTGCCTAAATCTTGACTTCTCCCTCACATGCAATTACAGTTAAAACGAACGTTTTAATTGCATCGTTATTGAGTCTCACAGTCATCTTAGTGATATTCATGAGATTTATGTTGCATCGAGAGAACGAAAAAATGAATTCGTAGGCATTTAAATTTAATATTTTGCAATAAATTTAACATTTTAAAGATTGCTAATAATTGTATTAATCTCTATTACTTTCATCAGCCTTGCTGTCAAAAATAATACCCCCTCTATTGATAAAGGTGATTTGAGAACTGTTAATGTAGAAAAAACGGCGAAAATCAAAACACATGATGAAATGGACGTTGAAAAACGAGAACATGAAGCTTCTGAGGATGCGAATGGAAGAGATCCACAGTTTAGATATATTTTGTAAAATATGTTGCAAGATTTTTCTTTCTTTTTTTTTGCTGCATCATTTCACAAAACGTTTCATAAATTCCTCGTTTTGCATTCATAAAATTTATTAATACAAGGCTTCTAAGCGGCAGTATCGCTTTTAATATAAATACTACTAGGGTATACATGTATTAATGGAGTCATAATCTTTTAAACATCATGCATATACGTATTAGATCACAATGCTTATTCAAGCCTTGTTCATTAGACGCTTTAAGTTTGGAAATACCACAGACAAAAAATCCTAAAGCTTAATCTAATATTTAGGAATCATTTTTTTTTACATTTACTTCTGAATTCACAACCTCTCATTTTACAATACACAGAGTCACTTTATCATTCTACTTGTAATAACCATTATTGATAAAAAGTTTTATGTTCAGTATACGAATATTAAAGAAAGTAATTTTTAAAAAATAAAATTATTACATTTATAAAAATACTACAGTATATAAGTATATGCTATGCTTAAAAAATTACATACTGTATGCAAACTTTTACAAACCAATCTTAAGGACAATGATGCCTTCAGCACAAGAAATACGTATTAGTGTAGAATATAAATAACATTTATTAAAAATTTTTTTGATCTTGATTTTTTTTAAACTGCAATATAATATTGATTTGATAACTTATGTGTTTATTTATTTATGCACGCTGCATATATGGTCGAGTATAATTTATAAAACAATAATCTATTTGAAAAAATTTGTTTTTAAAAAAAGAATAAAGAATCATTCATATACAGTATATTTATTTATTTAAACAAATGAATTAAAATTTAAAATTTCGATTTTTTTCTATTAAAAAGTGTTGCGATTTTACTATAAGGTGCATTATATGTAATCGTCTACTGACCTGCCAATTACAAATAATTAATTTTCCGGATAAAATTGCTTCGGAAGTCAAATAACACATATGGACGGTAATAGAAAAAAAGAGATTCAAATTGTTATCATTATTTTTTTTCCAATGAATAATATTGAGGACGGGCCAAGAAAATAGATCAAAAATAATGGGAAGCAGAATCAAAAGAGGGAATAAAATGTAAAATGTTGCGTCTACCTAATTTTGAAAAAATGGAGTAAAAATGAAAAAATCAACTTTAAATGCTGTTATCTATCTGAAATGAGACTTTAATAATTTGTAAATGTGCTTAAAGATTATTTATGGTCTGCAAACTTTAATTTTATAAAGAATAGAAAAGGTTATATAGTAAAGGCCTCATCAAAGAACACTCTTAAGGGAACTAGTGTCGAAGGTGTAATATACCAAGTAAAAAATGTGTTATGCCTAACAAAAATTATCTGAGTATAATACAAGGAAATATTACACAGAACAAAAATATGACTCGACCCAAAGACATATACACAACACCGAAATGTAGTTAATAATGGTTTAATATTAATATGTCAAATAACATTGCACAAGAACGAGGCCACGAATTATATACAACACTTTATCGAATAAAAGTATGGGAAAATGATACTAACAATGTGCCGATGATTTCCTAGTAACTTACAGAAGTCAAGGATAAAGGTGGTATGTGTCTTCTACAAAACATTTACTGTAAATATTTGTACAAGCACTTTAAAACACGGTACTCATATTGTTTAAATGAACACAAAAATTTATGTCGCAAAGTAAGAACTAATATTGATCCACCTCCCATCGTCCGCCGAACAGATTTCATTGTTAGAAGTACAGAGAAAACAACATAAGAAACATGTAAAGCGCTTCATAAAGATCCGGAAGAGTTTCAAAAACAGTTGATCGTGATCATATCAAAAATAACTCTGTGAAGTGAGTAAGTAGTATTACTGTATACAGTAAGGATCCATACATAATTACAGTATCCCAGATCATCTTCGAGAACTACAGTACATTGAATTTTGAATTTTAAAATTTTTTTGGAAAATTGAAAGAAAATTTTTCAGACACGCATCACATAATGTATATATTGAAAACAATAAAAAGGTTATATGTTTGATATACAAAGTAAAATGTTGTTCCTATACAAATCTCCACAAACCACTCGTTTGCCTAACATTATTTGTGATCTAGTTTTACTTATTATCGATACTCTGGATAAAAAATTTTGATTTTTAGCTATAATGTACTTGCCAAATTATAAAATCTCTCGATCAAAGATTTTTTTAACCCCGGTACAGACTAATTTAATGAAGATATTTTTCCCGCCAAGCTATTTCGATTAAAGAAAGTAGACATACTTTTTTACGATAAACAAATTATTAAACCTTATTTTTAACTTTTTTTGTCCTTACAGCTAGATGGCTTACATATGTTTATTTTGCTATGTTCTAGGTTCACCTATTAATAGTTCTACTCCGGTTGCCATCGAAAAAGTAATTAAAGTTGTCACTATTAAAAATACCACCTTCGAACATATCAAGAAATGATATGACTCATCAATAACAAATCTAATGAACTGAAGACATAGAAGTTTGAACCTCTTCCAAGAGAAATTAAGCAATTTAGAAGAGAAAAAGGGACATTAATAAAATTACCAGATGTTGATACATCCTTTTAAATCACACAAACTGACAAAATCCACGTCTTTTTTCCGCCTTATTCTTCTGTATACTTACCTGAACCCCTAACCGAAAGCATCGCGAGGTCAAGGATTGTGCCCTGACCGTGTCATCAACCCTGATCCACGACACTACTATATCAATAATATTAGATGTGCGTAATGAGTAGACTGAAAATGAGATGCTTTTTTCGAGTATTTCCCATTTATATTATTTTTAATTATAAATTTTGTATTAAAAGTTATTCATTTTTCTCCTAAAAAAGTATACTTCCAATAATTTATTAAATAATTAATAATCAGAGTGGTATTCTTGCATTTTCCAATTCTCCTAAATCGTATATCTAAATTGGCCAGGATGGTATTCTTGCATAGGGCCTCGGCTAGTGCTTTTACTTTCTTGCATAGTGACTCGGCTAGTGCTTTCCTTCCAATTCTCCTAAATTATTGCTCTAAATTTAAATTGATCAGGATGGTTCCTGAATAATGACTCGGTTAGTGATCTTACTGTTTATTTTTCCATACTGCTGTTGGAAAATCTAAATTTGTCAGGGTGGTATTGTATATACAGAATATTAACGCCTTTCCTGCCACATAATCTGATTTATTTCTACACAATCACCTGATTCTCATACCGAATTAGCTTCGGACTTATGATGGTTTTCATTTCTTAGTTGATAAAATTATTCGCGTTATGCATTAGCTGATTTATTTAGTTAAATGTTTAACGAATTGTTTCGGAAGTATACATACAGTATACTCAATAACACTATAACAAAAACTATCAAAGATATAATCCACACAAAATACGTTATCAATTGGAGAATACTAAATCACAACATAAACATTTTAGACCAATACACAATCAATCAAACAGATTGGTCATCAACACTCAAATTCAAGCAACCATCACACCTAACATCAGGAACCACAAATTAACAAGATCATAACACTAGAAGCTTCCGTTTCAAACTATGAAACTTAGAACTTCCCTCAAAAGATAAACTCTACAAATGCTTCCCTACAGTTTATCTAGATGATATATGTTCTAGATGTAACAAAACTATAGAGACTAATACACATATAATGATCTGTGAAAGCAACAAAACAAATATATCAAAGACAATTATACAAATAATCAATAAAGAAATCACAGGCAGAACAACAAAACCAACAGGTTCACAACTATTTAAAAAAATTAGTCAATACATTCAAAGTTGATCCAAAGAAACAAAAAATCTTGTTATGAGAGAAGTACTAATCCATGAAATCATCTCCATAATCAAAGAATTAATATCCTCAATGGAACAAAAAGAAACAATCAAAAACATCCTAAATAAAGTTCTTAATAGCTTAGAAAAAATCTGGATGTAACGCAATGAAATTTTCTCAAAATGAAAAGAAGAAAATAATATAATCAAACAAGATAAACAAAAATAGACAACAAACACATATATGTAAAAGAACTAACATAAAATTACATATACCAGGAATCAACTCAATTATAAGTTATGCAACTAATAATTAGATAAACTGGAATACACTTTATAATTATAGAATTTCTTTTAATAGGAATTGGTAGAGCCTTGACAAATTAGTCAAAGATATATCAATTTTTGACAATAAGTCATATTATAAAAAAAACCTTGAGTGAGTTTAGAAAATAGATAGAGTTTCAAATTTGTAAAAATTTATAAAAACAATACAATATTCAATAAACAAGACATAAGTTACCTGTTAAAAAAAAAATTGAAATCAATTTATCTTCTTCAATTGATTAATATTTGACAACTATTCAATTAAAATTCTTTATATAATTTTAATAAAATAAACAAAACTAGTTTAAACTGATTTATTTTTTTTTTTTTGTGAAGCACTTCAAATTTTATAGAAAAAAAACTTAATATAATATTTATAACAATAGTAATACATTGAGATATGTTGCTATAAACATTGACCTGTCTATAAGTAAATATATTCTATAAAAACCTTAATTTGGCAAAATTTTAGAAGTAACTATTTACTGAATTAGGAGGTCAGTACCTCCTTAATAATTTAATTTTTCATTCAAATCTGATAAAAATAAATTTTCGATTAGTGAAATGCAATTAGAGAAGATATTTGGAAAAAGTATGTTGGGGTGAAATTTGGAATTGTTATTAGTTTGATTTGTTGTTAATGTTGTATTGATGAATGATTTTTTTGAAGTAGGTGTAGTCGATTTGATTGATTTTTTTTATTATGGAGTAATTCCAAGAATTTTTTCCTGAGAGAAATTTAAACTGATTTATATATTCAACAATAACAATAATAACAATAACAAAAATAATAATAATAACAATTACAACAATATTAATTATCATATTAATAACAACTATAATAATAAACAATATTATCTCTTAAATTATAATGCAAGAAATTTGCCTGCATATTTAAAATTTTAATAAGTTTTTAAAAAATTTTAATAAAATTTTAAATATTAATTTTTATAAC
>CAJVPV010004020.1:0-10500 GCA_910591835.1 Acaulospora morrowiae | reverse complement strand
AAGTGTATAGACTTTATTATCATAAAAACAAAAAGTTTTTTGAGAACGTCTGTTTTTTGGGTTGGCAAAAGAATCAGTGGAAAAAGTAATTTTCCAAATTTATTATAAATCATATAAGTAAATATATTAAATTTATTATAGATTAGTATTATTTTGATATCAGTTTAATATTAGTTTGATACTTTTCAGAATTCTATCTCTAATTAATTAATTCTTTTTTTTTAAGAATCATATCAAGAAGTAATAACTTTTTTTAAAATATAAGTTTCAAAAAACTTTTCTCTTTTATAACTTTTTGAAAAAAGTATAGATAATTTACTTTTTCCAAAAAATTGTTATAGTTATTATTATTAAATCTAATATTGTTTACTAATTAATAATTAGCTAGATGTATCTAAGGTTTTTAATAATACTATTTTAATATCAAATTAATATTAAATTTACTTTAAATTTAATATAATAAGTTATAACCAATATATTAAATTTATTATAAGTCAGTACCAAGTTAATATTATTTCAATACTTAGTTTAATTGTCTGGCTAAGTATTTATTCTTAATAACGATGTTTACATATATCTTTTGACATTACTATCTAGGACTATACTATAACACATCGGTTGTCAATTATACCCAACACTTATCAGGATTGCTTTAAATAATGACGTTTGCTGTAGCTTGTTCCTAACTATATTAGATATAGAGGCTAATTTACTGAACAAAGGTAATTCTTTATTGGACCAGTAGCATGTATTTTTACTAGTAATTGGACAGCTTTATTTCTAACTGGGGAGAAGTTAAGGAGAAGTTAAAAGAGGATACTAGGGGTAATATCTATAGCAAATAAAGTTACATAATCACTGCTTACTCTATCAGGGATAAATTCCTTTACCACCACCTGCAGCTAGACTAACCATTTAATTTCTTATCTGTCCAATAATACCCAAGAACATTCAAGGTACTTATAACTGGTGCTTACCATCTAAACACTGACTTACACATTGCAGGGAACAGGACTTATAGCCAGAAGCCTTCTTGGGATAAGTACTGCCAGACCGGTTTATTATTGGATTGGGATGAAACTAGAGCAGGGATCTGCGTGAAAGATGCTGGATATTAGGAAAGGATCATCAAACCTATTCGTCAAAAGTGAATACCTCATATATCTTGTAACTTCTGGTGATTATTATAACATCAACTGGATGATCGTAGCATTACAACACCTTTTCTGGAGATCACAATCTCAACATCCTACTGGATCAGCATGCAAATGACTTCTTATGGGATACAGGGCTTAATAAGTTATGGCTCCAAATATTATTTTTAATTCGATTTAACTGCCTTCACCTGGGGTTGAACTGATATCTTGTGATCTGACCTGTGAAGTGTTAACCACTATACTATGGATCCACAGGTCTATAACTAATATTTTATATTCAAACTTCTTCCTTATTAATTACCAGTTTAAGACTATCTTAAAATTAAAACATATTTTTTAAAGCTACTTTGATAATAAGATTAATTGTTACTTTTTAATCTTTAATTCTAGTAATGAGTTTAAATAGAAAGTCAATACTAGATACAAATAGTAAAAAATTAATGTTATTTTAAAGTTGTTTTAGCAATAAAGTTAATTTTTACTCTTTACTCTTTAGTTTTAGTAATATATTCAAATAGAGGATTAATGCTAGGTACAAATAGTAAAAGGCTGACTTTATTTAATATAGCCTAAGTTTAGTATAATCTGAAATCAATATTTACTCCATTTATTGTATATCAAATTATATTTGAAAAGCAAGTGTAACAATTTTAGTTATAACTTTGTATATAGTGATTATAATATTTTTATGTAATTAGATAATCAATTTTTTTCTAGGCAGCTAGATGCTATTTAAGATATAATATAGATTTTAAATTTTTTTTTTAATATTTTTAAATAATACCAAGGAGTTTAAGTAAATAGACTACAATTATAAATCTTGTATTAAACTCTTTCTAGAAAAAAAAAATATACTGTATATTATATTTTTAATATTTTTAAATATTACAAATATATATACAGTATATATTTTTTTGATAAGTAAATATTATTTATTTATTTTTTTTTCTAATTGCAAATAAATATTAAATATGAGGCTTTATTAAATACTATAAAAGTTTGTTATTATTACATTAACAATTTTTGTATAATATAAATTAATTATAATCTATTGTAACTATACTATTACTATTAACTTATATTATAAAAGTATGTCCATAAAAATAGTACTGAATAATTAATACCTATTTATAATAATGAAACAATTGCTAAATTAAAGATAAGTTTATCTATGAGATTGTTATTTATAATTATAATTTCTATAATTTTTAAAAATAATTAATTAGAAATGATATTATTTATGGTTACATTTAATAAGGCTTTTGTTTTTTTTTATTTTATTTCTGACAATAATAATATGGAAGCAGTTTCTGATTTTTGTTTTCAAACTTTATAAAGAATTTTGAAAGATTTGTTTGATATTTTAATCTTATTTTTTATTTGATTTAGAAAAAATTGAAATTTTCCAAAAGTTAGATTAAATATTAGTGTACTTGTTAAAGTAGGTAACTGGAAAAGTGTGAATTAAGAAAACTTTTCAGAAAAATTTTTGATAATTAAATTGAACAGGCTTGTTTTTTTTTATTAATATATTTGATTGCATGTTAGCATAAGAAAATATGACTTGTTGTTTTTGTACATATATTATACTAAAGCAAAGATCACTATTATAGAGATCAGAATATCTTTGGTATAATTTAACTCTTATAAGAATTTGATTTAAAATTAACTTGGTTTTAAATGTTGCAAAGAATTTATATTTGACTTAATTAATGAATTTAATTTTTGTTTGCATTAATAATTGTCTCAAGTTCTAATAAAGAGTTAAATTTGATAATTGTTAATTGACTTGTTAAGAGATTGAAAAGGTTTATATAATAGTTAATAAATTTAATTCAATATATAATGCTATTTGAGTTTTTTTGATTAATTAATAAAGATAATCTATAAAAATGAAAAATAAATTATGAAACTGAAATTAATATTGGCATGTAATTGAATTGGAATAAAGTAATTGTTAGACTGTTATTTGATTTTTTCTAAGTAATGTTAATATCTCTTATTATGACTTGTGAATTTATTTCAATAATATACAGTATTTACTAAATGGAATTTTAATTTGCCTATTGCAATATTCAGAGATAATATGACTGGATAGATTTTTCAATATAATAAAAATTTTGATTCACCTATTGAAATATTCAGAAATAATATAACTGGGTAGATTTTTTAATATAATAGAGGCAAATGAGTTACTTGATAAGTTTGAAATGGTCTGGAGTATATATGTTTTCTTATTACTATAAAAAATTTTTTGATTGACAATATGATTTTGAATTAAATATGATTCTTAATTACTTACTAATTATTACTTAGTAATATAAACATAATATAGTTTTTGAAAAATGTCTAAATTAAATATAAACACATGTATAGTTTGAAATATAATAAACCATATATTAGTTGTGAGATCAAATAAATTAAACAAGTTATCACTTTGAATAAAAAGTGTATTGTTTTTTCTATAGATTTTAATGTTAGATAGCAAATATATTGAATATATAGATATGCCTTGGATTGTAAATATGATATACAGTGGCTCACTAAAGTAATGAATCACTTATAAAAAATTTTTTTAAAGTCTAATACTTTTTTTAATAATGAAAATCTAAGATATATTAATATAAAAAAATGGTTATCTTTTATATAATAATTAAAAAAAGTATTAGACTTTAAAAAAATTTTTTATAAGTGATTCATTACTTTAGTGAGCCACTGTATAAACAAGAAAAGGAGAGAAATTCTATTAATTCTTAAATATTATTTAGTAGATATGGAATATTATCTTTTTTAGTTAACCAGATAGATTTTAAGACACTAATATTTTTTGTGATATGGTATGATTATAAGTTATATAAGTATAGGATTAATTGTTTTTGAGAGGTGATTTAAAAATGAGATCTTTCTATCTAATTGGATATAATAGCTTTCTTGTATACTTTGATAAAATTTAGTATGTTGTTTTCTGTAAATGCCTAAAATTGAAATTTTAGATTAGAAACTGATAAAAAGTTTCCTAAAATATTTGAATTGATATTATGAATATTATTGAATTAGGAAGGAATATGTCCTCTAGCTATGAAGCCTTTATGTATATATAATTTATTTCATAATAGCCTAAATGAACTGTTATAAATTAAAAAGTCTTGAATTGTTTTAATATTTGATTTTGAGATTAGTAATGTTGCTAATGTAATAATTTTGGTTTGTTATTTAATTAATAATTCATAGTGTTGTAAGGTAAAGAAGCAAGGAAATAAACAGATATTAATGAAATATTTTGTAGCTATCAGAGCTGTACCAGTAATCCAATTGTTATTGAATAAGTATAAATTTCAAATTGGATAGCTTCAAATTGCATATGCTGCTTGTAGTGAGGTGATTTTTCTTTTAATATATGGAAAAATTATTTGATTGTATAGTTTAATAACTAGGAGTTTTATAATTGCTTGATCTTTTTTGTTTTTTAAGTTGATAATGTTTAGTCTGGCTTGTAAATAGAGAATTTTATTTGAAATTGTTTACTTGACTTCAAGTTTGTTTATTTTAGCTTAAAGAAGAGTAATTTTATTATTACTAGGGATATAAATTTGTAAGATATAATTTAATTGTACTGATATAATTCAATGAAAAGCTTATTGAGTTATAATTTTGTTTTATTCTTTTTAACTTGCAATAGTAACAGAAAAGCTAGTGATTTTGTTTTTGACATTGATCTTGGTTAAGTATACAAGTATAAAGCTTAAAAAATATATATCAAGATAATTTATAGCTTTTTTGTATAGTTTAAAATTGACAAATTTATTTTCTATTATTAAGACTTAATTTGCTTAGTGACTAATTGGCTTCAAATTAGTGATTAAGTTTGTTTTCTTTTTATTATATTTAATAAAATTAAGATTTAGAAATAAAAAAAAAAAATTGATTGCATTTTGTAAATTTAAAAAGTTGTAGCTTAAAAAGACTATGTTATCCATATATGCTAAAATTATGGAATTTAAAAGGTTGAAGATTCTAGTAATCATTGAATTGTAAAAAATAGTCCAGAGAAAAGAAGCTAGTGTTTCTCCTTAGTCTATATTATTGCTAACTTTAATTGGATTGATTAAATTATAATATATAATTATTTTCAGTTTTTTGTTTATTAAAATATTTGTAATAAGCTGTATAAGTGAGTTTGGAATCCTAATTCAGGTAAAAGCAAGTTATAAACTTGATAGGTTAACTAAATTAAAGGCATTGAAAATATTAAAAAATGCAATTTAACATTCTAATTAAGATTTTTGGCTATTTTGATTTTTGAGACTATAATAGAGATTAGTTCCATATTGTTTTGATTTTTGAGACTGGTAAAGTTAAATTTGAAAAGTATATTATATTTGAATATAGCTTAAGCAAGTCTTTGTTTAAAATTTTTGTAAAGATTTTATAGTTTGTTTCAATTATTGTCTAAAAGTTTATATAATCAAACTATTTTTTGGGGAGAAAAATTATAGCTAATTGTTTTAGTGATTTAATTGCTTAAAGGATTTGAGAATATTTTGGAATAGAATAGTAATATGCAATAGAGTTTCTTTTTCTAGATTGATTCAGACTTCATAAAGAATGTATATTAAGTCTAAAGCTTTATTTTTGAAAAGTTTAGTAAGGCAGTTGCTGATTTTCTTTTTTAAGATTTTATTAATTAAATTATTATAGGCTTCTAATTAAATGTAAGTTAGGAACTGATACTTATCTTTTCATTTATCATTGAGTATGAATAATTTTTGTTTAAGGATTTTTTTAAAATAGTTTATAATGATTTTATTAAGTATTTTTGAATTATCATATAGTTAATTGTTATTTATTAGAATTGAAAGGTCTAAAAAAGGTTTGAAATTATTCAATATTCTTTTCAGTATAGCTTTTAATTTGGTCCAGAATTTGATATAGTTTGTTTTTAATTTCCAGTTACAGTTTATCTAAAATAATTTTATTTTTTTTGTTAAATTTGTCTTAAAAAATAACTTGTACTTTTTTCAATATAAAGATAAAGATAGAATTTGTTAATAAGTTAATTATAATCCTAGATGCCAAGATTATAAGTTTTTAAGCTAATTTGTTGTTTCTGATTTTTGATTATGAAATTAAGGGCTTTTCAGAATATATTGTAATTTGAAATAGCAGATAGCTTAATATCTTTTTACATAAAGAGTAGTTGTTTTTTTGATGCTTTATGAAGCTAATAAATTTTTGTAAAGAAATTAATTCTATCTGATTTGTATTTGAATCAATTGAAAACTATGACTATTTATTTGTGATCTGTTTGAATTGTGGTTTGGTTATAAGTTTTGTAGTCTAGGATTTTACTTGCTAAGTTTTTAATTATTCAAATTTGATTGATTCTTGAAGTACTAATTGAAATGTAATATATGTACTGATATTTCTTATTTATAATTTTTGCAATATTTACAAAATTATAAAAATAATTATAGATTTTTTTTAAAGGATATAATAGGAGCATTGATAGAAGAAGCTAAACCAGGAAAGAAATTAAAATCTTCTGCAATAATTATATATTTGTTTAAGTGTTGTCTTATAAAATTTCTTAATAATTTTATTGTTTTTTTGCTAAGCATTAGTATTATGAGAGAAATAGCAGGCAATTATTATTAGATTATTTTTTGATTTGAACTTAAGATAAATGGTATACCAGTACTTATTTTGTGTGAACATATTGAAAATATGACTTGTGATGGCTTTTGGCACTATAATGCTTGCATTATTGTTTGCAACTGTGTTGGACTTACTTTATATAATTGTTTTGTTATGGATTTTTTTGAAAAGAGATTATATATTGTATTTTTGATCTCTAAGCAATATAGAATTACTCTTTTATTAGTGATACTCTTTGTTAGTGTGTGAAGTTTAATTTTGTTATTAAGGCCTTTAATATTAATGGTTGAAATAGTAATAAGGTTATAAAGAAAATTTGATTTGTTATTTGTGTTTTCTTTTTGAAGAGAAATATAAAGATAAATTGTAGGTTAAGAATTAAATATAATTTGACTGTAGGTTAAGGATTAAATATAATTAGACTGTTAATTTATAATTATTAAAAAAATAGAAGACAAAAAGTTAACTTAGGTTTGGATAACTCTGGATTAATAATAAAATTAATTGAAAGTTTATCAAAATAGAAAATTTTGCTTAAGACTTTAATGTTGACATTTAGATAAGCTTTGATAAAAAGAAGTAAGAGTTTTAAGTCTATATTACTTAGAAATTTGTTAGCAGTTTTTATTTCAAGAAAATTAAGTAAAAGAGAAGTAATTTATTTTTTTGAAACTTCTTCTATATATTTGTTTTTAATTCTAGTTATTATTTCTTTATAATTGGAGGCTTTTCTATTCAATTCTATTACTGTAATTTCAAGTTTGCTTGCAACTGTTTTAAAATTGATTTGCATTTTTAATTTGTTATCTTGATTCAAAATATTTTTAATCTATTCTAGTTCCAAAGGAAGTTTTATATAAAACTTTGTTTTAAGGTTTTTGATAGGTTTGTTAGCTTTTTTTTGCTTAATAATTGAAAGAAGGATATTATTATTTTTACTATATCAATAAAAAAAAAAGAAATAAACATTTTACTCTAATATAGTTGATAGGGAGACACATGATCACATAATTATTATTTCTTAAAAGATTGATATCTTTATTAAAATCTTTAATACTGTTGTTTACTGAAAATTGTTTGACAAGATAAATTGAAAGGTCTTTATATAATAGCAGCAGGATTATTTTGAATAAAAGTAAGTTAAAATATAACTCAAATAGTTTATTTGGAATGTAATAGTATTTTCTGAGATAGTCAATTTTAAATTTGAGATCTGCAGGTTTTTATCTACTAGTCAGAAGAAATATATCTTCAAATTCTGACTTAAAATCTTATAGATTGCTTAAAAAGTTTGATTTTTTTATAAAGTATAAAGGAGAAGTAATTTAAAGTTATATAAGATTCTTAGACTTCTAGTTATTTTATTGGCTTCCTTTGTTAATGAATGTAAAGTCACTTTTGATAACTTAATTTTAATTAATGATGAAATGTTTTCAGGATTTTCTAAAAGATTCGATAAGTTGTTTTTAATAAGTTTTTTATATAAAATATAAATTTGTTAATAGTTGACTTTTAAAGGTTGGAATTTTATAAAGAAATTGAATCTATATTTGAGTAATTCAAAACTTTAGAGTTGATAGATCCATTGATCTAAAGTATGCAATGAATAAAGCTTTGTTAATAATTAATCTGATTTTTTTTGTTAATCTTGTAATATATTTGATATTATTAGTTTTGAGTTAATTGATATGGAATTCTTTTTCAATTTTTTTATATTTTAGTTGATATTGAGCTTTTATTAGATTTTCCTTTGCAATTATTCAAAAAAAATTTTAATTTTAATATTTGATTTTTGAAAAGATTTTTTTAAGAAAGATGTAGAAGTAACTTATAGAACTATTTTTGATTTTGAGAAAAAAAATTGACAATTGATTTAGATAAGTACTGTTAATAGAGAAAATACATAATTAAGGCCATATAACACAACTTTTGTGTTATGTGACTAATAAGCATATTAATAATCATCTAGCAAATAGTATAATGATATAATAAAATAGTTTATTTGTTATAGCACAATAGTTTATAAGTCATAGCAGAGATAGTTACAATATACTGTATAATATATTAGAATAATAATAGACATAAATGGAAGTTAGAAAATGCAAAACAAGAGAGGCAATTATGATGAAAATCTAAATCTCAATCTTAATTAAAATTGCTATATGTGGTGATAATAGATATGCCCAAAATAAGAAGTAATTAATTAACTTATCTTTGTAGAGTAACATTATTACAAGGAAATCATTTTGAAGTTATCAAAGAGAATAATGACTCAAACCATCCAGGAAAGGTGACAAGAAAAAGAAGAGGATTAATTATAATTTTAAGATTGACTAAGTTAAATCCATGCCTCAAGTAGAGAAAAAAAGAATAATCTACCTCAACATTATATGAGTTTGGCCTGTCACAAGTAACAAACTCATCAAATCCATATTAACAGTACTTATATTGGTTAATTTTTCATATAATTTGATTAACTTTTTTTGTTTAAAAGAAATGTAATATTTTAATATCTACATATATTTGTTATTTAAGAGTTGCTTTGTGTTGATTTAATTATTTGATTGGTTTCATTGGCCCAAGAGATATAAAAAGATTTTATAGTGTTTTCTGACTAATTGAAGATATAGTAATCATTAATTTTTATAATAAAATTGTTTGTTTATATATTTTTTTATATAATTGTATTAATTGATAAATAAAAGTTAATTTGATTATTACTGTATTCAGGAGTATTTATATTTGATGCATTATTTTCACAATTAATTTGCATGCTATTGTTGTTGATTATTTTCTCAGTTAAGGCTAGCATATTTGGAAAAAATACTGGAGTTTCAGTTTTTCATTTCAAGATAGTGATATTTGCTACTTTATTGATATTAATATTAATTTTATTTTGAGACATGAGGTTGATAACTAAGTTTTTGTTTAAGAAGTTTCTTTATAATGCCTTTTTTTTTTTTTTCAGATAAGTAAAATAAGAATTAATAATTAAAGAAAGAATTAAAAACTTTCAAGAGCAGTAGATTCAAAAGAGTTACTTTGATATTAGTATAATAATTTTAAGTTTTTTTTTTTGAACTTTAAAGAATATAAAGATTACTTTAAGATTTTTTTAATTATTTATTTGTAGACAGACTAGTGTTGGCCATCTTTAAATAGGTTTATAAGTTTTGAAAAAAGAGTATAAGTAGTTGAATTGGTAATGTAAATTATATTTCTATTATTGGTTTTATGAATAATTACTGCCAAATATTTATCAATATCAGTAATAAGAATGCTAAGTAAAATATGTGTTGATTTGATAGGTTAACTCTTGGAAAATAAAGGAGACTCTTTAGAATTTTTTATGGTTTTTTTTAAAAAAATTTTTTTGTTTTCTTTTTTGATAATTTTTATTAGATATGAGTTAATATAAAAAAGAATTTTTTTTATAAATATTATTTTGATATTTGGTTTATATATTTAAAATATATACATTGTAAAAAAAACTATAGTAGAACCTTTATAAATTAATAATATTTCTAAATTTATAAAATTACCTGATTCCATTTTCAAAATTATTATATATAATTTGTCTCTATATTTTAAAAATCTTCTTAATTTTAAAAATTAAAAAACTCTCTCCTGATCGCGTCCGTTTTGTTAAAAATTTTCCTTTTATGGTAATTTTAAGCAAGAAAAAATG
>CAJVPV010004019.1:0-10501 GCA_910591835.1 Acaulospora morrowiae | reverse complement strand
TTTGGCATTGCAGCAAAGTTGCAGCAAAATTGATAATTGCGGCAAATCACATGATTGCGTCATATTAATTTAATTGCAATATAATTGCAGCAAATTTAATAATTGTGGCAAATCACATAATTGCATCATATTAATTTAATTGCAGCACAATTGTGGCAAATTTGATAATTGTGGCAAATCACATGATTGCATCATATTAATTTAATTGTGGCACAATTGCGGCAAATTTGATAATTGCAGCAAATCATATGATTGTATTATATTAATTTAATTGCGGCACAATTGCGGCAAATTTGATAATTGCAACAAATCACATAATTGCGTCATATTGATTTAATTGCAGCACAATTGTAGCAAATCATATAATTGTGTCATATTGATTTATTTGTGGCAAATTTATATAATTGTGTTACAATTGCAGCTTGCAGTACATTAATTGTGGCACTATAAAAATTTCAAATAATTGAGTCAATTGTAAAATAATTTTAGCCACATGTATACTCTCCACTGTTTTATTTATTCCTTCAAAAAAGTAAAAACAAAAAGATCCCTTAGTTTTTACTTATCCAAGTTCTGATGGCAAGAAAGAGTTTTCCAGAGAAGAAGACAGTTTATTTGGCTTCCCTTCTTCTTTTCACCACCATGATATCAATATCTCTATCAGGAAGAACAATCCCAAAAGCTAAAAGATTGTTGGATATCTTGGTCTCCAGAAACCTTCACAATATAAATACAGTCACCTTCCTAGTATGTTTTCAAAATTCTTTAGTTTTTTGGGGGAAATTTGCCTATCTCAGTTTGACCCTGAATTTTTGGTTACACCAGATCTGCTGGGTTTCCATTGACTGAAAATTTGGATTGAACAATAATAAACAAGTAACAGATAAACAAAACAAGAACATATTCTTATTTGTACTATACAATTCCAATGATATCATTACTTTAAATAGGAAAGAACAAGATAATGAGGTGTTCGCTTTAATATAGTTGGACTTGTATGCATACTTCTTTACTTTCCCCTTTTTTCTTTTTTTTCTCATATTCTTTCTCCATATTTTAAAAAATACAAACAAGGTGAACAGAATGTTTTTCCCTTATGTGGTTTTTTGGTTCTGATCCATGGTTTGTGAAGGACCACAACTGTAAACTGCTTAGCAAGACTCTTAATATGACTCCTCCTACTATAAGAATTGCTAAGCCCGTCAGCAATATCTACTATTCTTACCTTTAGTGAAGGTACTCAGTTGGTAATATTTGCCAGAATGGAAGACTCCCCTCAAGACATAGCTTAACTTTGGAAAAGTTGTATTTTTTTAAACAAACAATCTATACTTGAAATTAAGTACTATCTAAAGAATTAGATTGTCAATCCAGCCATAGATTTTAAGATATTGGCTAGATCTAGGTTCCATCTGTTTTTCAAATTGTAATTCTCCAGGCAGCTACCTAGATGAGAAAATATTTCAAGATGCTGGTAAGGACAACAGTATTAGATTTCCATCCAAGTATGAAAGAATTATATTTAGATCACGATAGAACTCTATTTCCTTGGGTACAAGAAATAAGTGACTGAAATTATACTATCTAACTAGTACAATTACTTTAGAAAGATAGTGACAATTGAATCTGGGGCCTTGAACAATTGGAATAGAATCAATAAAGCTAGCCATTGAAACTATTTCTCTCTGCTGTGGCCACAAAAGTTGTTAAAGAAGAAGTTCTCCCCTCTCTCCTTTAAAAAAAATAAAAACACAGTACTCCGATGGGTAATCCATTAGGTGTTGAGGAATCTTAATAAAAAGTTTACAAATTTTGAAGTCAGAAGATGTAGAAAAGTTAACTCATTTAAAAAAATTTTTTTTTAAAAAATCAGTAGTGCTTGATAAATCAATTAAGAAATATTATTGCTTTTACTAGTGATAAACCTTACAGTAGAACATAGTTTTTAGTAATATTCAAATTATACTACAAGTTTAAGTTAGTCATCTCTAGATATATTGAATATAAACAAGGAAATTAATATATATTTTATTTAATTTGAATAAAGGTGTAAACCATCCATTTTAAAAAAAAAATTTTGTCACTAATAAAGCCATTGAAAGAATTATAAAGTTCTACAAAGGCCTTTATAAAAAAATCGACCAATTGTTAGAATGGCAAAAAATTATAAAGAATAAAATTACTTGCCTAGAAAATGAAATTTACACAAGTTAATATTTAATTAACAAACATAATTTTATTGAGGTAAGATTCATTTTGAATTTTTTTAAAGGTCTTCACAAACTATTATTTTATTTAAATAATACGTAATTAAGAGTATCATAAAACAAATATTTTTTAAAAAAATATATCTGAACTATGAAGATTTTTGCCAAACAACTAAGAAATTTTTTAGCAAGAACATTCAGAGTTCTGCGAAGGTCTCACAAAAAAATGTTGAAAAACATATTATGAAAAACATATTCATCAAGTGATAATTCTTATAAATATTAATAATTTTAGTTCTTTTGTTATTAAATATCTTATTGTTTTAAAAGCTTGTAAAACAGCATCAATTGCTTCAAGAAACTATGGCTTTAAAAATTTGTGATACCATGTTTTTGATTTTTGATGAAGGGTTTTTGGATACAATAAATATGAATACAATTACCACCAAAATTTTGGCCTGGAAACAATCTCGGAAGACTGCTGAATGCTTTGAAAACCTTTACAAATATTCAAGAGGAGAGACACAAAACATAATAGTCCATATTCTTGAAAAAGTTTAATCAAAGGGAGATGTCCCCAAGAAACAAGTGGCATTTGCTATTGTCATATGTCAAACAGTTCTTGATCTAAATAATGAAAGTATTTTGATAAATAAAACATTAATTAAAAGCAAAGTAGAAAAAAATAAGTTGAGTTTTAAAAATCTTTGAAATATTATAAATTATTACTAATAATATTTTTAGAAGAAAATTAAAAAAGGATTTGAATTCAAAGAAGAAAATTCAAGTAGCGAAGATAAAAAAATAACTGATTCACAAATTATTACTATAGAAGATAATTCAGAGGAATATGAAAATATCAAAGAATTAGAAAGAAGAATTTTGGCAATAAGTAAAGACTTAGACAAATAAATAAATGTAAATAAGAATTATGTAATAATAAATAATTTTAAAAGCCAATAAACATTTAAAATTGAATATTAATAGATTATAATATATAAATATAAATATATTTTATTATTATTAAAAAAAAACTCTTTCCCGCAAATCTCCAAATTCCTAAAAATTTCCTTTTTTGGTAATACTACAAAACACTCAAAGAAATACTCAAAGAGAACATCCAAAAGAAAACTTCACAATATCTTCTTGGAAATAAAGGAGGACAAATATAACAGGTATATTGTGGGTTCAAAAAGTATATTAACCCCTTGTTATTTTTTAACTTTAAGAGACAGATACTTGTGATTTCTTACTGGAAAAGAAGAAAAAACAAAGAATATAATTTACAGTAAAATTAAAAAGAGAAAGTCAACACCACACTTCACAAGCTGTTAGCTAGTCGTGCACCAGGTTAGATACCTCCCTAGATACCAGCAGGACTTAATATTGGCCAGATCACATCCAGTAAACCAGGTAACCTCGCACACCAACACAAAATCAGAAGAGTCCCAAGACTTTCTTATTACTGTAATTGAAAAGAAAAGTACAGATCTCAATAATTTTTGAAGATAAACAATATCTGTTACACAATCAAATTTTTGCTGGAGACAAAAAACCAGAGACAAGTTACCCCCTTCAAAAAATCAACAGTAACGTGAACATGTACTTTTCAAAGCCAAACAATATCAACAACTATCAAACATACAAACAAAGCAATCCAAAATGTGACACGTGTATGCAACAGATCCAAAGTTTACTAAAGTTAACTTACTCCCAAAGCAAGATCTGCAGTAGCACAAACACGTTATTGCTACAAACAAAGCAACAAGACACAAACAGGACTTATCAAAACGAGCAGATCACAAACAACTTGACATAACACATGTTAATTTCAATTCTATATACCAAAAAGAAATAATTATACCGCGCAATAAGCTGTTTTAAGCAAATCAACACACACTAAACAAACAGCAAATTAAGCCAGCTCACACATACCAACCCAGCAAAAGTCCAAAACAATGGCTGACTTCAATCCAATCCAAATAAAAAACCTAATAATAAAACACCTCAAAACAATTGAAAACAACCCCAATGAAGGAGAACAAAGGTGGTTCTGTACGTTAATCGAAAATGGTGCAACAAATACAGCATCAGAATTGGCAGAACTAGGAGCAATAGTAAACATCACAGTCATAGATGCAGTAGTGGCAAAACTTCTCAACGTCAATTCACATACAGCCATAAAATGGATGTTGGCTAAAAAATACATTAAACAAATCTGGGCGTTCAATCAATTAGACATGAACATATTAAACAGATACATACTGAAAGACTCACAACAGATGTCCCAGATTGTGGATATCCTACATTCAGGACAAGACCCTCAATATGCACAAGACAAAGACCCAGAAACCACACTATTTTCAGGACAACCCAAGACAAGAAATTACAATCACAACTATTAACAAGAGTTAATTGAAAGGAGTAAAGGAAACATGTCAGAAAATTACATTAATCAAGAAGATCTAATAAAGCAGGCAAATGAAGAACAACAAATACCAGAAGTTATCATGAATGAACAGACCTCTGAAAACATAACTAAAGACCAGGAAATACAGGTCCCAAAAATAGTCATGAAAGAGCAATCTCCCTTAGATGAAAATCCTGACATGCTAACACTCATTCCTGATCCACTGGAAGACATAAGAGCAAAGGAAGACTACACAACAAAAAACAGAGTCTTCTATCCAACAAACCCTCACCATATTCATAAAAAAGGAACATACAAAGTGGGAACTCTAATAGCAAACACATTAGAAGAGAATCAGAAAGAACAGATCAAGTACCTCGCAAACATCTTCAAGCTTTCTGCCAACAAATATGATCTAATCCAACTATACTTCCACAATGGAAATGAATGGTATACAATCCACTTTTATTATGAAAAAGACAGATCGGCATGTATCAGCAAATTCAAAAACAAAGAGAATTTTGAACTAATCGCAATACAGAATCCAAACCTCAATCAAGACAACAAAGCTAGCAAGAAAACCAAAAGTATCAAACACAGCATGCCAAAAGGAAATAAAAGTTACAACAGTTCTAACTTATTCAATTTAACTAACAAACAAGATAAAGTACAACTTTGAATCAGATGCAACCCTCTCTCCCAAACCAGTAGAGAAAAACAACTACAAGAAATAGCCAACATGCTTCAAGTATCTATTGAACATGAGGAAATTCAAGTTCTAGCAATAGGAAAAAACAAATGGATAAGTCTTGGTTTTAACGAAACAACAGATGCTTATAGGTGTAAACAACAGCTACTAAAACACATACAATCACAAGACATAATTTTGAATATTACCAAGAACATCAGTCCAGATGAAGAAGTACTATTAGAAAGCTCATCAGCTTCAGAAAGTTCAGAAGATTTGGAAACTGCAGAAATTTCAGAAACCACCAAACCAATATTAGATCAATATATATTTATGGATATTCTAGTACATACTTTATCCAAAAAAGTACGAGACATCTTTAGTAAATATGGAAAAATCCAATCACTTAACATCACAAAGGGAAACAACAACTACAATAGTGCTATGGTAGCATTCCAATCCACAGAAACCAACCTTAAGAAGATCTGGTCAATCCCATTGGATAACCTAATGGCAAGACTAGCACTGTTAGAAAACCATCAGGACATCCTTATGGAACACAATGAAATCACAACCAGACTATATGGTATTGGAAAATCAACATCTGCCTCACGAATAATAAGTGCAACAAAGCACCTAAAGGTCAAAACAGTACACATTCCACTCAACAGTAAAACAGGCAAAAGAAGAAATTTTGCTATTATAGGATTCGAAAACCAGAAAGACCTCTATCAGCACACGTGGAACTGTTTGGATGCAAAGTCTGGTGGAGCACCAAAGATAATACAAAGACATTTGAACATACCAACAAAGCATCAAAGACCCAAATCCAAGAGCTCAGCTTAGAAAAAGACAAGCAATATAATTAATTACCCCTATGCAGTAAGCTCCTCCTCAACTACCAAACAGAAAAAAGTTCTAAGCAACCTGGTTCAAACAAACAAAAAAGGGAAAAACAAACAAGTCACAACCAAATCAGCAACACCCGAACACAACATGTCCATAGATCAAATCCATGGAACTCAATTCCAAAAATTCTAGAATCCATCAGTGCCAGATTGACAAGATTAGAAGATAAGAAATATAAAAATAACAGGAAATCCCATTACTTTTCCTAAAAAACTGCAACAGTCCAATCAGAAATCAATATTGGAGGAAATGGATCATCAGAAGATAGACCACCAATAGAACCTCCAATTCCAAACCTCTCGTCAATCTACATCACAGACACCTCTTACACAACCAACAACCAAACACTGACATCACCACCTTCTTACACAAGCAAAAACAATTTCTAAATAATCAAGATACAAATCTCAACAAAATTAATCCAAAACAGCCCTAAACAACCCCAGCGACAACTCCTGAAATGACAACTCTGATACTCACACATTATATATAACAATAGGTACACATAACATTAGAGGGATCACACGTGACACAGATCAAACCAACCTAATATTGGAATTGTTAGAAAGAAGAATTGATATCCTAGGTCTCTGTGAAATCAAGCTCTTCAAAGAAAATCAATACTTTGCATTCCCAAACCAAAAAGACTTCAAGTGTATCTCAAGTGCTAAGCCAGATAACCCCAGAAGCACTGGGGTCCTATTGCTAATTCGTAGAAATATCGAAAGATACATAGCATCAATAGACACAATTGAAGGTCATCTAGTAGCAATTAATCTATTGAACAAAGGCCACAAGACATGGATCACTCAAATATACCTACCCAGTGATAGAAGAAAAAGCTGAGAACTACAGAAAAAGATTCTCAAGTTATTACAAGCCTACTCACAGAAAAGCTATGAAATTGTAATTATGGGTGATTTCAACGCAACATTAAATCCAAGAACAGACCGTAAAATAATAAACAATACACAAGAGTTCACCAGATCTGAAGATCCAGAAATCGAATTATTTAACAGCATAGACAATTGGAATGGGAGCCAGTTGAAACCACACACACTTGGGAAAACAAAATAAGCTCTAGTATAATTGATTATATCTGGGGATCTTATGGCATAGCAAACAACATTATCCAATTCAGCAATAACAATTTTTGCTCAGTAACCACACCATACTATCTGTTAAAATTATATGAGATGCCCTTTTCCAAAACCACCAAATAAACACAGAAAAGCCCAAGCCTCGTAGAGAAAAAATATATTAACATCTCCAAAACAATGCTCACGAAGTGGCATTACAACTTTAATCCATACAATAAATGATGAGCAGACAAATAGTGATAGAAGGACACAATTAATCCAAGACTCATGGAAAATATTTGAGAAAACCCTAATAACTGCAGCCTTCAATCATCTATATTGTGAAAAAAAAACAACAAGGGGAACAGTCAAACTGTGTAAACATAAGAAGAGTTAAAGAGAACAACTTGCACTTTGTAACCACCATCTAATTACCAAAACCCTCGTCAACTTCTAAGAACTCAAAAATTATGGAAGGAATGCAACGAAATTAACCAAAAGATAGCACCGATAGCTCCAACCTTCAACTCCATTCAAGAGTTAACCAGAACCCTGGAAGAAAAGAAAAGAAGAACACACTAGCTCTCCAACTCAAAGAAACAGCCAGTTCCCTAAAAAATATATGTCTCAATGCAGAAAGATGTAGAAATCTCAAAGAGAACCAAAGAAAAGTATTACAAGGTCTAACAAACAACTTTCGAGACAAAATAACCATAGACAGAATCCGTGTTCAAGACGAACTAGGAAGAGAATACATATCAGTAAACAAAGAGGAAATTCTACACCAGACCAAAGAATATTACAAAAAAGCCTTCAAAAAGAGAGACGATAACTTTGAGCTACTGGATGAAAAATGGAAAAAACAATATGCACCAAAAGCTGAAATAAAAGAGGAATGGTACAATAAGGCGATGAATACCATTTCCCAAAATGAGTTAGAAGAAGTATTGAGAGACCTTCCCAATGATAAAGCAGCAGGACCCAACAAGATCAAATATGAAATGCTCAAAAAACTAAAATCAGAAAGGAAAAAAATATTATGTCAACTCATAAATATATATTTAGCCTATGGCATGACTCCAGTAGCATGGAAGGAAAGTCTACTCTACCCAATTTCAAAAGAAAAAGAATGGCAAGGCAACTTAAACAACACCAGACCTATAGTCCTCCTGGATGTTACACGAAAATGCTTCACAAAAATTATTACCAACCGATTATCCACTATTTGTAAAAGACAAAATATTCTAAAGGGTCCCAACTTCGCAGGACTACCTGGAGAAAGCATTTCAGAACCCATCCACTTGTTAAACAACATCTGCGAAGAAGCCAGAGAAGAAAAGAAGGAGTTGTGAATATTATTTCAAGACACAGCTAAGGCATACGACACAATCAGTCTAAAATATTACAGAAGGCACTTCAAAAGATCAAAATTCTAGAAAAGCTCGCAACACTTATCTTAAATCCCTTCATCGGCAGATCACTGAAGATAATTACAGATGTAGAAATAACGAAGAAAGTAATGGAATAGACCAAGGGAAACAATCTCACTATTACTATGGTGCATCTTTTATGACCCCCTATTATGTGAAATCCAGGATAATACAAGACTAGGTTATTTTATGAACTGTGAATGGAGAACTAATCACAACAAAGATGAATCCACATAACTGTCCATCCGACAAGCCGCTATAGCATACATGGATGACACAACATGAATTGCTAGATCTGGAAAAGATATGAAAAACATTCTAGAAAGGGCCAAGTGGTTCTATGCAGCCAATGACTTACAAATTAATGGCAACAAATTAGTACTGATTATAATAAACAGCTACAACAAAAGACCAAATGTAGTTAAAATTGGAGTAAACCAACAATAAGTAACTGAAAGTGATTGCAGCAGTTCTAGGAATATGGATAGGTAACAAGAGACATACTAAAGACACAATTTATCGAATCAAGTGTGAAATCACAACAATAGTATCATATCTCCAAAAGAAAAAAGTAACAGACAAGCATATAGAGCATATTCTAAATAGAGTGCTCATCCCATGTATAGAATATCAAATGCAACACTGCTTTCTAGACCAGAACACGTGCAATATTTTAACAACACAGTTAAGAAAGATTTTAAAGAAAGTGACAGGATTGGTCTTAACCATTCCAAATTCAGCTATCCATCACAAGAAGATCTACAACATTAAAAGTATCAAGAAAATTCAAGCAGAGAACCAGATCTCTAACTTTATGAACAGACTGTGTGACATGATTAATCCATCTCAAACAAGCCCAGGTTCAGAACTGGGAACCAAATAAAATCTTGACCAATGACATTCCTCGATTATTTGGATGTTCAAAGAACTTCTCAGCCCAAGTCTTGAAAATGGCTAACAATCTAGGAATCACAATATTTAACTTCCAATGGTCAAATTGCTTTGATTGGAAAGGAGGCTCACTATCCATCAAGAATATACTCAATGACACTAAGTTATACCAGAAAGCAATCCCATCTCTAAGAAAGCACAACATAATTTTTGTAGACCAAATAATCGATAGTAACAGCAAAACAGTACTACCATGGAAAATCATCCAAATTCTTTCAAACACCAGCAAAGGACCAACACCACTATGGTTCAACAAAATCCAATCCATCCTGGCAAATAAGTACAACATTCTAAAAACAAATGGCAAAACTGGAACTGGGAAGAGCAAGACAAGAGATTTTTCTCTACCAGTTCAAACAAAGACCAACACCGATGGAGTTGGAAGATCACAAGTCCAGAGGAACCAAGCAGACAAATCATCTGGTATAGAAGTAAAAGAGATGCAGACGATCAAGCTCCCCAAGCAGAAGTTTACAACCTAAGAATAGGATCCAGATCAGATACAGTCAAACTACAAAGAAGCAAAGGCACCACTCAACCCCATACCAACAAGGAAACAAGAAGTTCATCAACCAATACAAGTGCCCACGGAGGCAACAAAAGATCAAAGACCAGATCACTATCATGTGACATTATTAATCAATGTCTGACCCTTAGAAAAGCAGATGAACCAGAAATTCCGATTAGCATATATGTTTTGGAAAACCTCGCCAAAAAAGAATTGGAACACTTCAAGAAAAAGGAGATTACCAACAATTGCATTATGGCAGTTGAAATAGAAGACTGGGGAGTACAAATAATCAAAGAACACATTCAATCTCCAGACT
>CAJVPV010004018.1:0-10502 GCA_910591835.1 Acaulospora morrowiae | reverse complement strand
GTTTTTATTAATAAAATAAAAAGTTTAATATATGACAACTATTTCCGTTTAATTATAATAATTCTTAAGTGGTCCTTTATTTATTGGGAAGGACTGTATATACTATATATGATAACCAAAACAGATTTAATATTTTTATAATTAGTAGGGGTGCATATAAATAACACTTTTGTTCTTTTCAATAATTATAAATTGAAATAAGGTATAATATAGAAGGTTGTATAAAAAAGATTACTGATTTAATTTTATTTAAATCTTACAAATTATTATTATTATTATTTTTTAGTAGGTAAATATCATTTCTTTATTTGATTTGTATATGTCAGGGAATACATCATAAAAGAAACAATATCTCTTATATACTATTGTGATAAGTTAATGCTAGCTTGTCTACAACAACTACTTAACTAATATTGAAAAGAAAATTTAAAACAATATATCTTGCCAAGCAGTATCAAGCAACTATAAATATCTACTTAGTATTAGAGGAAAGGAATTAGTCAATAATGAGATTAGATTTCTAATACATTTGATATAGTTATATTTACAGTAGATAAAAGAGTTAGTAACTATAATAGGTAAGTCGACAGTAATTTCTTATAAGAAAATGTTGGTAGATAAGACTTCGTCTTATAGGTTGTAAGTATAAATAGTTCTAATGGAGTAAGATGAAGTGGAAAATTTGTTATTAGGGTTTCACTTAATTTCTGTGATTGGCAAAGTATTGGTTGTTGAGCAACGAGATTTTCAAATTAAGCTATACAGCTGAATTAGAGCTTCGTATGTTGCCTTAATCCAGTTAGAAAAATCAAAAACTGAAAATATTTCGTCTGTAATGCCACATAACAATTTGATGACTTGCCATATGTTTGAAATTAGAGATTGGTTATTATCTGGTTGAAGTATTTTATTAATAATCATGATGATTTGTTCAGTCTCTTTGGAAGTCTCAGGAAATTTAAAAACATGTTTTATATCTTCAGTATGAAGTTTACATCTTGGGTATAGAGTGTTCAGATACTGGCTGGAATATAACTGATGTAATTGTTGATGAATAGGTAGGGTTCCTGATAGTAACTTGATTCTGAATACAATAGATTGCTATAATTATTATTACGTAGTTTCTTGATCTCTTTGTTGAATTTATTGACGATTTTTAAGCCATGTGAAGTATGCATGCATTGAAAAGTTTGAAGGACAAATGAACTTTTACAAATCATATAGTCTCTAGTGATACCAAAGATGTTTTTGCATCATCTGACACTGCTTCTGAGGCAAGAGTTATTGATTAGTGAACTTTCAGGAAAGTGTAATAAGGGGTTGTTCCATTGGATAGTTTCAGATATTATTGGTTTGGATTTAGGTTTGGTATACTGTATATGATTTGGATAGATCTTTGTTATACAGTATTTGTTGATTTATTTTTTGAATTAGCACAGAAAAATTGATTTTGACCATTCTTCTGGAGTACTCAGGGATTGGTTGAAAAATTCTTTTGTTGCTTCTGATTTCAATGATATTGCAATGCAAATTCTACTGAGTGATATTCAATATTGCAAATAAAATGTTGCCCAGCGATAGGCATGGATTAAGAGGTATAACTTTAGTATTGTTTATAATTAGATTATTCTTGTATAATTGAATATAAATGTGATGCTATGAGCCAACTTATTGTAATAGAGTTTGGGGCTGGGAGTATTAGAGATGTTGATTTCTTGTAGCATGTGTTCGTTATCTTGTAATAAGTTGGAAATTTTCTTTAGTATATTAAATAGATAGTATTTTGAACTGTTAAACAGATTGAATGATATCCATAATGTTGAGGCAGAAGGGCTTGTGAATTCTAACCAGCAGAAGCCATAGGAGGTTGAACTGATTGAACAACCTGGGCATCTGATAAGATTATTGTCATAATCAACTGTAAAGTGTTTTCCTTTAAGTATCATTCTTTCATGTACCAGTCAGTATCTTTTGCAAACTTGGACTATTGTATTGGTGTTGTGGAAAAATCAGAATGTTGATTTGGGGTTTGGAACTGGGCTATGGAATCCATATAGGTTTTGAATATTTGAGAATATTTTAAACCAATTGGATTTTTGGACCAAGATAAATTATACCTGTGTGAGAAGCAAGTTGGGACCA
This sequence comes from Acaulospora morrowiae, assembly GCA_910591835.1. NCBI lineage: Eukaryota > Fungi > Glomeromycota > Glomeromycetes > Diversisporales > Acaulosporaceae > Acaulospora > Acaulospora morrowiae. The sequence continues at coordinate 8,360 of CAJVPV010004018.1, read as the reverse complement.
TGTAAATTTGGTGATGCTTTGGAATTTTAGTAATTGATTGGTTAATTTTATATTAAGGGTGTTAACGGTATTGATTGCTATTTTTTTGAGTTGGGATTGAAGGGAAGAGAATAGGAAATCCATTGAGTTTTCAGCATTGTTGAAATGGAAAGGGCACTTTGTTGGACATATTTAAATTTTGAAGTCTTTAACTGTTTTTGCTACATAAAGAATCCAATTGTCTTGTTTGAACTTTTCAAGATTGCAAATTGGACAGAACCAGATTTTTTCTTTTGCTTGAATAAATCAGATGTCTTGTATTGTATATTGTCTGATAGATGGGATAGAAAGTTTGAATACCAGATTACCTATAAGTATAGTTTTTTGTCTTTCTTCAAGTACTAATAAGTTGAGGTCACTGCAGCTTGTCAGAATTGTTTTGAAGCATTTTAAGAAAATCTTGTATGTTGATTTCACTAGCTTGTTAATTTTTGTTTGGAGCAATCTAAGTACTGAATTGTTGAAAAATTATGAGAGCAGAAAGTACTCAAATTTTCTTAGAATAATTCAATCACTAATTTGTTGTTTGATTTCTTCTTTCTAGTTGTGTTTTGAGAGTTCATTGATAATTTGTGATAATGTTTGAATAAATGCTTTCCTGTTACACCTGAGAAAGTTTCTGGGTAAAATTAGTGTTTCAAGATATTTAACACTTTCATAAGATTTGAGGATCTGGATCTGATAATTGTCAAATTCTAGTGTTCTATACATTCTGTTTGACTTTAATATTGTTTATGATTTTGGCTTTGTTCTTGTTACAAGTAATGCTGTTTATAGTGAAGAATTGGTTAGCAATTTGAAGAAGATTTTTCATTTTTTGTTTGGAGTCTGCTATAAAAGCTAGGTCATCCATGTATACTAATGTGTTGGGAGTTCTATACTCCTGGACCGGGTAGTGTTGAAACAGCTTGGTGACTAGGGAGTCATAAAAGATAATCCAAGTAATTGGTGATAGTATCTCTCCTTGCTCTATTTCATTGTTAACAATGAATGGCTTTATGGGACCAAATAGTAAGTTGATAAATACCTCTCTTTTGATTAGGATGTTAATAAGAAGATTGATAATTTGATCTGGATACTTGATTCTTTCTAGTGATTTCTTGATTGCTAGTATGGAAGCTGAATCAAATACTTTGGTAATATAAAGAGAAGTGAATCAAAATTCTTTGTTGTTAATATTTGCAGCTTGGAAAGCTAAATTGACAATTGTAAGTGGTTCCATGATACTATGTCCAGAAAGGCTGGCACAGTTGAACCTTAATAAGATATTGTTTTCCTTAAGAATCTTAGTTAGTTTTTTATTGATTAAATCTGTAAAGATTTTTCTGGAAGAGTCGATTAGTGAGATTGGTCTGATATTAACTAGTTTGTAACTCCAAACAACATTTTTTGAAATTAAGGTAATGATGGTTTGCTTTCATTATTTGAATATTGAGGTGGATTGTATGGTGTGGTTAAAGATAGTTATCATATAGGAGACAGCTTTGTTATCCATAAGTTTGATAATATTATAGGTGATTTCTGATACTCCTGGGGTCTTGTTTTTAGGGAGTTTATGGATGGCTTCTTTGACAATTGGTGAATCGAGAGGATCTAAAAGCTTCTTGTATATTCTTTGATTTATTGCTATAGGGGGAGTAGATTTTTTTCCATTCAGAAAAGTTGAAAAGGTTAAAGTTTCTGGATCAAAGAATATTTTTGAAATAATTGTTAATAGTTTCTTGGATGAGATTGGAATCATTTATCAACTAGTTATTGAAATTATATATTTTATGGAGATCGATTTTAGGCTTGATTTTTCTAAAAGTTTTTTTAACATAACTTTTTGGCTTGCTATAAAAATTTTTCACCATGTTTTCGAAGTTTAAACAAAACTCTTCAATTAATTCTTGCTGATTTTGAAGTAGGGCTTCCTAATAAAAAGTTTCTTTAACTTTTGAAGATCCTTAACTGAAATATTGAAGTTATGGTTAGCAGTTTCATAAAGGATTAACAGTTCTTGGTCTAATAGAGATAGAGATAGATGTCTGTTTTTGAGTTGTATTATCATTTTGTTGATTTTCCTGATTTGTCTCTTAAGTTTCTTTTCTGCATTAATATGATAATCTTTTCATGCAAAGTTGACTTTGGTTTTTTTGATATGTTTGTTAATAACATTGATATAAATATTATAAAAGCTGTTTCAATTAAGTGATAATAAGAGACTAATCCATTGATCTAGTTCTTTGGTAAATTCTAAGATATTTTTTTTGAAGTCTTGTTAAGATTGAATTTGAAGGTGGATTTAGTTTTTTTGAACTCAAAGTAATCAAGTTTTATTAAGACAGCTCAGTGATTAGTTGGAATAGTGTCTATCTCTTGTATATTATACTAGACTATTTTGGAGCAAGATTTCTTGAGGCCCAAATTTGGTCTATATGTAAGACACTAGTTGAGGTGAAGTAAGTAAAAGCTTTGTCATCATATTGCTGCCCAATGTTAATATAATTGTTTAGGTACTTGTATACCAGTTGTTTATATGGAGAGTTTTGATTTTAATCGATGGGCTGTCTTTGGGATAAGAGTTGAAGTCTCCTAAAATTAGATGATATAATTTGTGATGAAAGATAAGTTTGATTGCTTGATATAGTTGGGTAAGAGCTAGATTTTTTTCTTTTCTCTTATGTGAGAAATATGTTACTGTAAGAAGTATATTTACTTTTCCTTTAAACTTCAAGATAATTGATAAGCAATATTTAGAGATATCACAGATTTCAAATAAGTGGAATAAGAGATTTTTGTCAATAATTAGTATGGTACTATTCTTTGCTAGATTGGATTTGCCATAAATAATGACTCTTCCATTAATGTTTTTTGGATAAAATCTTCTATCTTAAGCTTGGTTTCAGTATACATTAGGATAGATCTATTGTTCATTGTATTGGCCAAAGTTCTAAGTTTCTTTACTGAAACCTATTTAATTTTGAAAATCTAGTCATATGATTGTCACAATTTTGTAACTGAATCGTGGAGATTCAATTACGATTTAATAGTTTTTATTATGTTGTGACAAAATCTCAGCTATTTAATAACAATTAAATTATTGTTTTGATAATAACATTGTCACTAACTCTTTTTAAAAAAATAGTGAACAAATTGTAATTATATTGTAACAACTTTTAATTTCAAAATAGTGATGATGTCGTCACTATAATTATTAATAAAATGTCATTGTGACAATATGATTTCAAGATAACTTAAATTAAATTATGATAGAATCATTACAAAATAATAACAATTCATTAATCAAGTGGTAAAAAAATAGTGATGATGTAGTGACTATTTATTTATTATGAAGTCACAACTATTGTTAGCAGTAGGATTGGGTATAGGGATGGGATCGGTGCAGGTTATGTGATATGGCGCGATGCATCAGATCATGCATCACGAAGCTAAAATAGTTTGTGAAGGTTTTGCATTATGCGACGATAGATTGGTGGACGCATCACAGCTAATATAAATAGAAGTAGGATTAGAGTAGTAATAGAGATAGTCAATTGCAATATAATTGTATAACCAAACCTATATTTGCACAACGATAATTAATAAACTTACCTTATTAAGATACTTGTCGCCTAAAGAATCCAGTGGTAGCCAATATCGAGTCTATTGGTAAAGGATTGTGCCAGAGGAACAAGTGGGAAGAAGAAAAGTTAAAGAATTGTCATGCCAACAAGTACCTTTGATATTGCAAGCGACATGACCTCTACGTACCAGCAAATGGCAAGCTTAGTTTCAGAGTGGTGATAGACTTGCTGGTATGGATAACACTATACAAAAATCAAATATAAAAGCAGATAGTTTTTTCCAAAAATTTTTCAAAAATAAATCCAAAAAGAAAATCATCTCTGTGATTTTTTGCTCAACAATCCTCTCAACAATCTGGTTAACAATTCTCTGAGAAGCCACTTGCCATTCAACAGCTATCTGGTCAACCTTCTGTTTAACAATCATCTGGTTGACCTTCTGTTCAACAGCCATCTGGTTAACCTTCCATTTAATATTTCATTTGATATTTTATTTAACATTCTATTCAACAGCCTTCCAGTCAACCCTTTATTCAGTAGCCTTATGTTCAATTTTTTGTTTAGCAGTCTCCAGTCAACATTCTGTTTAGCAGCTATTTTCTTTTATCCAACAACCCTCTGTGCAATTATCAGTAATTCCAATAGTTTAATCCCCATTCTATTCATCCTATTTACTGCAGATTCAATCAATAATATATTTCTCATCTTTAGGCAAAAATATTTTATCAAGTAAGCAAATTTTTTTATATTTCTTTATTAATAATTTCTTAATAATTTATATGTTTAATTATTCTTATAATTCTTAGTGTAGTGTTGAACAATCTTGATATGCATCTCGTTAACAATCATTCAGTTATACTTCAAGAATTAAGAAGTTATTTTGGCTTTATTTCTAAAAACTTGGTGAATGAAGGTGTAAATGAAATAATAGACATTATTTTTTCACTTGTTTATTCATAAAGCAAAAGCAGACAGTCTACATCCATGTTATTATCACCATTAACAAAATTTGCATGGCAAAGTTGATCCTTCTCTCCCATAGCAAAACAGTCAACAAAATCCACATGACAAAGTAGATCCTTCTTTTCTGTAGCAAAACAGTCAAAAAAACTCATATGGCTATAAAGTGAATCTTCCTCCCCTATACATGGAACTTTGACAACTCCCATAATGATTTCGTCAACAAATATTCCCTTCATGTTTCAAGAGTCTTATAAAGAAATCATCGAAGAAGATCAATATATTGAGCTGGAACCAAGTAATAGTTATAATGATTTTCTTCTTGAAAATGACTTGAAGATTTCTTTAGCATACTTCAAGAAATATGGTTATTTTCTATTAACTACACATCCAAGATCAAATGTTTCATCACTGTTCTACAAAGATAAAAAGTCCATAAATTTACAAAAAACTGTTATGTATTTTGAAAAATATAATGTGTATATTATTTTATTAAAAATTAATAATTATATGTATTAATTAATTATTTATTTATTATTTATCCAAATTATCATAGGAATTTCCTAAATGGATTCAAGGTTCAATTCTTGACAAGATGTATACTTTATTTGTTAGGTGCTGAAATCTTGATGATTTAAAGTCAAATGTGTTAATTCAAGATTTTTTGGAAATCATATTTTTTCAATTAGATCAAGATATATTGGGAAAAGATGGCAAGAAATTGTAAGCTAATTTTCTCAAATGGCGACATATTTTGTGGAATAAAATAGTCATTTACCATAAAAAAATCGTGGATAGAATAAATTCATAAGTTTTGGTTATTGTTTTTTTTTTTATCTCTAATTTTTTCAAAAATAAATTTTTTTAGAAGATATAATAAATAATCTATCAAAAGATGATATTAACAGGATCTGGCAACAATTCACCTCTAAAATCAACATTATGAAAATGCGAAAAAAAAAACAAAGACCTTTATAAGGCTCTTTGCAATGTCGCCTGTGCTGGTTTATATACGCTCCTAACTCAAAAAGAAAATAGGGATGCGTAATTATTATTTTATAATTTAAATAATGATTTATATATCATTGATTTTGATATTGTTACCAATAAAGAATGGAATGTTGCAATGTCATTAAATTTAGATTTTTATAAATTTAATGCACCAAGAGGTGACTCTTTAATAGAAGAATATTAGAAATTTTTTAAATTTTTTATAAAAAAATTTTTGATTTTAATAATAAAATTTTGATTTTTGATACATAAAATTTCACTTTTCAATAAATCTTTATTTAATTTTTAATGTGGAAACAATATTTTTTCCACTTCTCAAAGGTATATGCATATCTTTTATAGTATTATTTAAAGTCTTAACTCACTTTATATTTTTTCCTTTTCAATGAATCTTAAATATTTTGTGAACTAATAATACCAATTTTTCAAAAGATCCATATTTTTTAAGTTTGATTTCATTAGTTGCTGATATATATCGTCTTAAAATATTCAATACAATATTTTCATCAAAAAATTTTTTTATATTTTCTTCTTTCGTTATTGATTTTGTTTCTTCTCTAAAAAAAAAATAAATAAAATAAATAAATCTTAATTTTTTAAAAAATATTAATATTAATTGTTATACTTTTCTTGTGATTTCTTAAAGGATTAAACAAGATTTATTATAGAACTATTAATTTTATAACAGAAATCTCCCAAAGTTTTCTTGGTTCGACTCTTAATTTTCAATACTTGTTGTATATAAGGAGAATAGCCAAATGTTTTTTTGACAAATTCATTACTAATTGCCAAAGATGGATTTCTTGTTTGAAGAAAAAAATATTTTATTTCTTCATTTCATAAACAAATATTATCCTAATAAATAATAATAAATTTTTAATTATTAAAAAAAAAAAAAACTTTTACCCGTTTACTGCTGATTTTTGAAAATTTTCTTTTTAGAAATTCTTTTTTCAAGAAGTATTTTTCTCTCTTTACTTTCTAAGGCAAATAAACTTTAAACCAAAGAACATAAAGATTTCAAGGAATACTGTTACATTGGAATAGGACCTCTGGTCAAGACCTAAGCAAGTTAGGAGTCTTTTTTAGCTCTTGGTTACATGGGAAAAGGTCTGTGGCAGTCTTCCTTCATAATTTTTTGTCTTTAGGTACCTTCCCCTTTATGATTATGATAATTGTTTTCCCTCTTACCTTTTACTCTCTATAACACTAATTCAATTCTAACAACATATTCAAACAAAGTTACTGGGTCTAATGTTTGTCTTAACACAACCTTTGAAAATTTATTATCCACTTTCTTTATCTCAAAACAATACCATGTATCACTTTTTTACTATTCTACAATTTTTTCAAATTTACTCAAAAACTATAATTAGTTTTACTCTATCCAAAGATCTACACTTAATAAATAATCAATAAAACACCTTTACTTCTTATCAACAACACCAAACCTGTTTAAACTCATTCACAACCAGTTTCTTATCAAAAATTTTCATACTTAACAACAATTTCTCTATCAAAATACTCACACACTAACAATAACAATAATAACAATCCAATTGACAGACACATACTGGATTGGGAGAGTGTATGACTGTGCCCTGTGCGAGTTCCAGTAATTTTCAACTAAACAAGCACCAAAATGACATAACAAGATTGAAGCAGGCTCCATACCCAACTCACTATTATCTCAACTACATTACTAACCTATAAATTACACAACTTTTCACAATTATCATTATCAATGGAGTTGCGATTCACGAGTAACAATGTTATCATTAAAGAAAAAAGGCAGCTTAAGTCTAACCAATATGAATGAAAGTAAATACTTTCATTATGAGTGGAAGTGAAATATTAGGAAGTTGTGTCCCATAATCTGGCAACTTAAGCCAATGCTCTTCTACTGCTGTTGGAGTCATGTCTAGCTATTGAAAAGGAAGTAGTAATCTAAATAAACATATTTGGTTTGTACACTGTGGAAGGAATTGTTAACACAAAAAATAATTGCATTCAAAACTCAATACTCACTATTACCATTATAACAATTTTATTTTTAATTTCTTAACTATATGTGGCTTTCGGGAAGTGATTAATCCTGACTTCAAATTAACATATATAGCAACTTTATGTCAAAAACTTCCAACCTTCAACTTTCAATACCTTTACATTTCTTCACTTACACTATAGCAACCTTGCACTCAAATTTTATATAGATAATTTGTTTGTTCTTATATGTAGATAGTTCCTTTCTTAACCTTTTTCCTGCTCAAGAGTTTTTTTATTAGAAATATATCTACTATAATAAGTGGTAGACTAATATGTACATAGTTTTACTTTGTCCATATATCTCATATCTTAAAAATTAACCATGTAATAATAATACAGTAATTACATATTAATAAAGATCATGAAACATGTCTCATCTTAACAGTAAAAAAAAAGATAAATTTTTAATTAAATTTTTAATTAAAAATTAATAATTTTTATAAATACCTTATTGTTAGTTAAATTTTTTAAGGAATTGTCAAAGCATATATATTCATTAAATGAATCGGAACAGGAGATAGGAGATGAAGAAGCATTGTATATTTAATTTGCTAGCTATAATATATATGAATGTTTTACAAGCCAGTTACATATTTCTAAAACCCTATCCATTTTATTAAATGCATTTGAAATTTGCTTATTTTAATATTTATTTGCTGATAAAAAAAAAAACTCTTTCCCACTCCCCCCTAGGCGCTTGAAAATTTCCTTTTTAGGAAATTCTTGAGTTGTTTACTT
>CAJVPV010004017.1:0-10502 GCA_910591835.1 Acaulospora morrowiae | reverse complement strand
CTGTTGTAGCTTGACATCTTTCCTTGACTTTCGTTCTGTAAATTTCCAAAAAAGGAAATTTTTAAGAAATCTGTTGTGTACGGGAAAGAGTTTTTTTTTTTTGGATTATATCAATAACATATTTGCTACTCATTTTTTTATTAAAAATTTAAAAAAATTACCAAAATATCATTCACCTATTTATATATAATTATCAAATTTAATGACGTATCTATTAGTGATATATTAATTAATAGAAAGATGAAAATATAAAATATAAAATTGACTAACTAATATAAATATCTCATACTGTTATGCAAATTTATATTTCAAATAATGCTCATTACTAATTCTATACATAAAATCTTTCGCCTCAAACCATCTCAAATATTCATCTTGCCATCGTTTCACTCTCATATTATATTCTTCATCACCTTCATTCACATTCCCATTCTAACCTGCTTGTCGATGCTCTGGTTTGCTCGGAGGTATTCCAGACTCAATTGTTACAAGTTTCACATTATCTAATTTAGTTGGTTTTATATGCAAATCTATGTGATAAATTAAATCATTATTGGTAAAAAGGAAAAAAACTTCATAAACAGTTGGAGAAGGACCTAACCCCTCGCAATATAGGTATAATATTCCTTTTTAAAAAGAAAAGGATATGAAAATCTAGGTGATAATGGTGTTGTAAGTGAATTTCTCATTATAGAAACATTACTCTCGATAACAATATTGAAATTAAAATTTATATTTGTTTGTCTAGTTGCACATTTGTCTTTTCGTTTAGAAGTATATTTAATAATTCATTTCATAATTTGTTTAATAATTTTAAATTGTGTGCATTTGGAATACATCTTTATGCCTTTAGATCAAATGTAATAAAAGTATGTCTATTATAATAAATCAAGAAGCTTTTATTAATTAATAGTTTCTTCCATTCATTACTAATAGGGTCTAAATTCAAAAATTTCCTCAAATATCTATACATGATCAAAAATAATTATATACAAATTTAAAAATAAATTCACGAGAAGTAGAACTCAAAAAAAATATAGTATTAATACAAATAAAGCAGGTGTATTGTATAATGCATTCGAGAAATTTAAATTGGATCATGCACCTCTTATTCAACTTCTAATAATAAAGTTTCCTTCGTAATTATCCAACTTCAAAAAAACCAAATTCGACTAGTAATTTTTTAGAAATTTTCAAAATTACTAAATATAGATAAATTTTATTTTTTATTCATTTTATCTAAAAAACAATTGGTCCTTATATTAACAAGTAGTAACTTGTTTGATAAAGAATATATTTTTAAAAAAAAATACTAATAAAATTCACTTTTCGATAGGTTATACCAAAAATACCAAAAGTTGATATTTATTTTATTGTTTGTAAAATGCAGATACATGTAAAATAAATAAGAAAGACAAAATAAAATCAAATTCAAAATAATATCAAAATATAATAAATAAATTTGAAAAAACGTAAAAAGGGGAAAAGACATAATTGTAATGAAATAAAAAATTGAAAAATGATTGATTAATATATATTATATGGATCAAACTCATTATCGTCTGAATCAAGATAATCTAATAGCACCTTTATCAAAAAATATAAGCAAAATGTAATTATTAAAAATAAAAAAAAAATTCTAAATAAATGAAAAATTTGACCATTAAAATCAAATTGAAATCTGAAATTATTCACTTGATTTATAAAAGTAAATCAATATCCATAAAAAAGAAAATCATAATTTAATTTTGAATTTTCTTCAAGAGTAATTTGATGGCAGCTCTAATATTTCGAAAAATAGATTTTTTATCATTCAAATTATCTGTTTTGCTATTTGTTTTGCTATCAGCACTGTTGTTTTTGTAGGTATAATTGGATCTTATATTAACTTGTTTATTACCTGCAGTATTTTCCAAAGGTGTAGTGCCAATTGGAAGTTTAAATTTTTTTAACAAAATTTCTTTAAATCATTTTGACTTTTTCGAGCCCAACTTTTTAAATTGTATATATATAAATAAAATGATTATGAAAGTCACTGTTGTAATTATCAAATATTATGGATATGACAATGATAGGATAAACACCAGCCAGAATATAGTTGCATAAAGAATTTTTTTCATGCCGATTAAAAAGAAGTACTTGGAATTTCAACATGATGAGTAATAATGTAAATCACATGGATAAGACCTATAATAGTCGTAAATAACAAAAATTAAGATAAAAAATCAAAAATAATAATAATAATTAAGATAAAAAAAATTGAAAATAAAATAGATACCTGGAATGTATCCAAAAATTGTTAGGAAGATGTTAAGACACAACTGGAAACCACAACCTTTCAGTGCGATTACTCCAAAAGGGAGAAAAAAGATTAAGAGAAATATCAAAAGAATAATATTATATGGTTTATTTGAATCTGAAGACATTTTGAACTGTTCTATTCAAGTTCAGCTTCTTATATAGTGATGAACTCTAAGTGGTATAAAGTCTCAAATAAGAAAGTAAACAAATACAAAATAGCAGTAAAATACCATTGAATCTCAAACTTAAAAACTGGTAGAATGCAAAATGTTAATAAAATATCATTGAATCCAAAATTAGAAAACAAGAATGGTTATACAATCAAATCACACCAAATTGGAATAATCATAGATTGAACAACAACATCTCTTGTAATCTCACCCAAATAGTTATACAATCAAATCACGCCAAATTGGAATAATCATAGATTGAACAATAACATTCCTTGTAACCTTACCCATTTACAAAACCCAGAATAATCATGTGAAAAATTACTCCTATTTTAATTTATCTTATTAAAAATAATTATACAAACTTTCTAATAAGACATTCAAGCCCTATATAGAATAAATGAACAGTTTCGCAAAAATAATTGGTCTTTAATGAATTATATTTTTTCATCAGATACTTTATTTAGAATAAATAGATAGATAAATTAAATGGAAGATGCATTGTCACAATTGATTTAATAAATCCAAAAATAGATGTGATTTCATAGATACAAGTAAGTATAAAAGAGTGACAAACTCATTTATAGTGACTTTATTCAAAAATGTTAAATCCAAATTATTACTTATACTCTTAAATTCTTGCTCTCGCAATCGTTTCTTATTGGCAATATTCAAATGTCGATAAGATAATTTTTTTCATTCTTTTTTTCATTATTTTTCATAATCTGACTAAACATATATTTTGGATAGTTTCTGGTTTCTGGTTTCTTCTTCATTTCTTATACCCAATACTACGAAAGAGATTACATGCTAATAATTATTTGCTGTATCATTTCAAAAACATTTGATACCATTCTTATTGAAAGAAAAAAATCAGAAATTCAAAAAAATTTGATTGAAAATCATAAGAGAAAAACAAAAGACGATTCAGAAAATACTCTCCATTAAATAATTATAAATAATATAAATTGACATCACCTCCTCTTTTTTTAACTCAATAATGGACAAAATAAATCTTGATAACCCCCTATGGAATTGACATCTTACATGCATAGTTTCAATTCTCCACAATTAACACCTGGCATATCTAAAAAAACACATTTTAATTATGAATATATCATCAGCTCTCTCAGAAAGGTCAATGATACTTACAGAAACCTTAATAATGATTTGAATCGCACGGTATTGCAGTTACAAAGTCAAATAGCAGCTGCTGAAAAGGAAAAGAGAATACAATCTTTAGAACTTCATAAAGCTAATATTATAATGAAAATCTTTAGAAAAAAAAGTGATTCATTGAAAGAAAAAGTGGAAACCTTAACAGATGAAATCAAATTAGTAAAGGATCAAAATGATTTCTTACAAAGGAAGTAAAAAAATTACAAGATTATATTGAACAATTAATTTCAGCTAATATGCCACTGATGATAATTTCTTAGATAAATTTGATTATACAATTAAAATTTTTTGTTATTTGAGTGAGAAATTTTCCAACTTGTACCTATAGGATATTATTAACTTTTTAAATAATGAAATAACAAAAAATGCCCTATGGCGTATTTTAGAATTTCTCAAGAATAGAAAATATTATATGTTTGAAATCCTTTTAGCACATATTTTATCTATATTTTTCTTATTCATTTTATTAAATAATAACAATAGAAATCTCTTATGTGTTATTTATTAATATATTACATTTCTTATTTTTTTATTCAAAATCATTTATATAAAAATAAAAATAAAAATTATAAAAAAATCGAATTATGCGATTCTACACATGTATCTTATTCATTTTAATAACATTATTCTTCAATAAAATATATTTATAAAAAAATAAATCATGTCAAAAATTGATATGGAATGAGATTTCATCAATTTAACCTATAAATAAATAAAAATCTTATTAAAATAAAATATATAAGATCAAATCACATATATAAAATTACATACAGCAACTCAATTTTCATTATTTCATATTCTGACTCAATTTTCGTTTTCATTCTACATTCTGACTTTGGTCCACGTTTTCAGGATAATTCTTTTCTCACACAATTAATACCCTTTGATTTACAAACTGAGCAAATAACTCCATCATCACAACGAATCCTCTTCCCAACACAATAATCACAAGCCATCATAACATTTTTTCTTGTTTTAATTTTCATTTTTAACTAAAAATTTATTCAACTTTCTCGATTTATTTATACTATCATCGGAAAAACAAATAAAACTTTATTAACTAAATATACAATAAATCTTGATTATGGAAAAACATAAAATTTTATTAACCAAATATATACATAATAAATCTTGATTGCAGAAAAACATTAACCTATCACAATTTGTAAGATATCTAAAATTTATTAAGAAAACATTACATGTGGCAGAAATGCCCACATATAATATTTATCAAATATATTGTTAGCATGGAAAAATGTATGGGTCATTAAGATCGCTAATGGTTACGTGACATGGCGTGATCCATCAGGCCTTGCATCAAGAAGCCTAAATAATTTAATTGAGGATTTGCAGGATGCGACGGTATATCAGCATATGTGTCACAGCGGGTATAAATATGGGTGGATTAGCTAGTTAAAGTAGAGTTAGGATTCATATTGTATAAACTTGTACCTATTGTATTTGCACGAGTATAATTAATAAACTTACCTTAATTGGATATTAGCCACTGTAGAATTCTAGAAGCCCATAAAGGATTGTAGTAGAGGATTAGACCGGTAATAAGAGAGAAAGGAGTTTATTAACAAGTGCCTCTGATTAGTAAGCGACACAAACCCCTACATACCTATCGTTATACAACGACCTAGTCCGGAGCAGCGGCAGACTTGCTGTGTACTGATAACAATATACAATAAATCAAATCAAAATAATATTAATTTCTAGCATATGAACGATACCTTAACATCACCCACAAATAATATCCTTAACCTTTTGCATTAATAACTTATCAAATAAAGGATTTTTATGAAAAGTCTCCTCATTATTCAAAAGAGCTTTAAGAAATTTATCAAAATCATTAATAGATACTGTTATTAGAAATGTGGTATTAATTTAAGTCTTTATGAGAAAATCCACTCAACATTGAGTTATATGAAGTAATTCGATCAATCTCCACATTTCACTCCAATATCTTCGCTCCTGCCTTCCATCAATACAAAGAATAGTTATCATTTTCTTCACAACAAGACTGCGTAGGATTTTTGATATAGGTGGAATCCCATTCTTCTGTTCATAATTCATTGTAAGTATCACAAGCAATGACAAAAATGGTTTCCGAAAATTGTATTTATTTTCAACATGTTCTCATCAGCTTTCCGCTTAACCAATCCAAGTTTATTATATTGAACGATCCACTCCTTAAAGTAATTCTCCAACATCTCAACATCCAATGTTAAATATAATGGCAGAAATGATAGGAATACAGATGAAAAATAAATATTATTATTATCAAAGAGAGAATAAAAATTGGATGTAAGAAAAGATTTGACCGAATCATTTCTCGAAAAAAGTTGATTGCCACATATATCCAATTGATCCATTGTAACATCAGTAAAAATTTTTTTTAGCATATATGCTCTACTTGCTAAATCATCTATATTATATTAATTAAAATTCAAATTTTTCATTAATTAAAATTCAAATTTTTTAATAATTCAATAATCTTTTAAGAATTATCCTTTCAAATCTCACATATCTCAGTATCAGATTGTCGATTCTAAAAATACGATTATTAGATAAAATAATTATAATAAATATCATAATAACATAATACTTACATTACTATTTAACTTTGAGGAATCAATATCAGTCAACAAATTCTGCAATAATATTACAATTCCAGACATAGGTTGACTCAATCCCAATGAATCATTCCTCTCCAATAGAACTTGAATATCATTACTTGCTAAAACTTCTTTCTTTCCTTTAGATCCAGAGAATTCAGATTTGACCTATTATTACAACTACATAAATTTTATTTCTATTTAATTAATAAAATTCAAATAATACCTGTTTCATATTTAAAGATCTATACTCATGACAATATTAATTTCTAGAAGGTATTTCATCAATTAAAGGATTTAAGCAATAGATATGATAGCCATTATCACAATTATCATCACATAATAAAATATGAGCTGGATCACTTTTTCATTTACATCTGAAACATCCACAAAATCTACAAAATTGTTTTTGCAGTCTGTAATACTTCTCACAATCAGACCAATCTTCATCTCTCTTATCTTTATCTTGCCAATTTTTTAATTTTTGCTTTAAAAATTTACTATTAATATTTTAATTAAATATAATTAACAGCACATAAATATCATTAAAATATTACCTTGTTAATATGAAATTGCACATCTTTTACAATCTTTCCCTTTGATACTCTGAAAAATTTATTTAACTTCAAATTTCGAGAGGGGTTTTTTCTCCAAGGTTGATAATTCCAATTGGCACTTGTTGATAAAGAAGTTTTATCCTCTTGAGATTGATTGCTCTGATCAACACCTATCAATAATGCAGTTTCCTTCTCTCCAGATTGATTACTCTGATCGACGCTTGTCAATAATACAGTTTCTTCCTCCTGAGACTGATCACCCTGATCGATGCCAGTCAATGGCACAGTTTCCTTCTCCCAAGATTGATTATTTTGATTGATACTAGTTGATAGCACATTTTCTTCTTCCAAGGTAGATTATTTTGATTGATGTAGTTGATGGCACAGTTTCTTTTTCCCGAGATTGATTATTTTAATCAACGCTAGTTAATGACACAGTTTCCTTCTCCCAAGATTGATTATCTTAATCGATACCAGTCAATAGTACAGTTTTCTCTTCTTGAGATTGATTAACATCTGTTATCTGATTGATATCAGTAATTTAACAATTTTATAAAAATTAAAATAACTCATTAAATACCTTAACATTAAATCATAAAACCATACATGAATATGATTGACAAGCTCATTCTCAGTTGATGTGGTATCATTATCAATGTTTATAAGATTATCTTTATTTGAGATGGTAAGTTTTTTTGATATCTGAAAAAAAACAACCTCTTTCAAAAGAACCACACCCGGTGCATCAATTTTTATGACTCGAACTTTACCATAATTAAATGTTACATTTATTGTTTGAGTTTGATTGAAAATAATCGAAACAATCTTTCCATGAGTTGCCTTTCATATAAGATTTACTGAATGATACACAATTTCATAACTATCCTTTATCATTTCGATAATCATATTTCAAGAAGTGTAAAAGAATATTTAAGTTAATTTTAGTTAAACATTTACTTATAATATAATATGATATAATTTCATCATTAGAATATTTTCTCACCATGATTATAAAATCAAAAAAAGCAAATTCTCATATAATTTCACCAAAAATCGAGATGTAAAAACATCATTACAAGAGAAAAAAACAAAAATAATTATTTAATTTATATGAATTACAGACATATAAGATCATATGTATGCAATTATTACAAATACCTGATATGTAAAAGGATGTAGAAAATACGAAAATTAATTTTATATAACATATTTATACAACATTATAATCATGTAATAATACTTATTAATTTATTATAAATATCATGTAACTACAATAGAATTACATATCTAAATTCTCAAAGATATCATCATCATAAGTATTAATTACATCAGAAATCTTCTGTCTCTTTAAGTTAAAATTATTATCATTTTCATAATCTCTTTTTTTAGATCCACTCGACTCACTACCTTCTAATTCGCAAACATCAATCTCTTTGATAATTTCAATATCATCAAAATCAACAACTCTCTCATTAAGCTTTTCAATAATTTCAAGATATGTAATAAAATCCAAAACTAACCCATCATCACTATTTGAGTCAGTGACTACATATCTATTATTACTTTCAAAATTCTCCTTCCAAATAATCTTATTGCCCATTTTTAATAATTTACCCTTTTTACTTAATTTTTTAACTATTCTTGATGCATATTCCTGAGTAATGTTCTCATTAAACTCAATATCAAATTCTAATTTTTGAAATATTCCTTAGATCTCTTATAAAAAACCCTTTGCACCTTACAATATACACATTCTCTACTATATACAGGTATATTATCATCGATATATCTATGATATTCAACAACAAAATCAAATCTTCTTTCAACAGCTGAATAATATTTTCTATTTGGAGTTCTATACCCATTTGATTTTACATAAAATGGCAAATCCTTCCAATAATCATATAATTCATGTAATCCAGAATTTGAAGTAAAAACTTGATACATTCCAATATATTTATGTGATGAATTTTTCACTTGTACCCTTAATGAAACTTGATCAAGAATGTTGAGTAAATTTTTCTATAGGGCCGATCCTTATTCCATTTTATTAATAATAATAATATGATTATTATTATAATTTTCCCACCATTTCCAATCATTCATAGATTTTTTATATACATTAGAAAAAACTATACTACTTCAAAAAATCTTTCCTGTTCTGGGAGTTCCAAATATATAAATATTATATGGCTTTCAATATCTTTCTATAAATTTATTATCAATATTATCCACCGCCTTTTAATCCTATCTATACTAATAGTAACATTGATAGGATCATATGCGCATATTTTACAATCGTTTCATCAACATTTTCCTTTTTTATAATTTTATTTATAGTTTCTTTCATATATTCTATTTTCAATGATTTCATATTCTTCATATATTTATTAATATTATTATCTACTTGATTATTAGATCTGACTAATATATCTCCAAACTCCCAAGGTCCAGAATTAGTGTCATCCTTATTTATATCACATACACATACTAGGGTTCTTGTACAATTTTCATCACATTTATCACACATTTTCTCTAAATTAAAATAATCGCATTTATAACTATTATGATTTTTACAGTGATTATATTTCTTACTGCAATAATCTCTACACTGTTCCGGTATCCCATTCACAAAATTTATATGAATGCTATTTAATTTAAATAAACCTTTAATTCCAAACTTGTTAGTTTGAGTATATTTTTCAATTCTCATCTGATCCTTTAAAATTGCAAAACCTTGTATATAAGAATGATCCTCAGAACCCTAAGCATTATGATTAAATTCTATTTGAAAAATAATATATTGAATTGGGTTATTATTATTCTAATGTATATTTTCTATAATTTTTAAAAATGATATATCCATATGTTCATACAGAATAAAATTAAAACACCTAAATCTTGTTTTGAATGTAATATTCATCTCAGATTCAATATTTAGACAGACTTAAAGAACTCTTTTTATATTTTATTATTATAACATATGTTTATTTTTTTGAAAATAAGTATTTCAAAATTACCAAAAATGAATAAGCTTCATATTAAAAATAATTTTATTCCAATGAAAATAAAAAAGAATAGAAACATTCAATAAACTCTAAAAATATTATCCAGCAAAAGTTATATTAAAAAAATGAGGTTGATGATTATGTGTTAGAATATGAGAAAATTCATTGAACACATTCAAAAATGAATTTGTAAAGTTATCAGTTGCATTAGAAAAATTGATAAAAAAATTCAATTGAACAGAGAAATTAAAATAATTCAAAAAAGTAATAAAAAAAACATAAAATTATAAAAAAATAAAAAAAAATTGAAAAAATTGCTTGAATCTCATTCCAAAATATCATTTCAAATAGTACAAATTTTTCATAGAAAATATGAACCTGATTCTTCCATAGCAGATTCTAGTTCATCCTGATCACCAAAATCGATAAGCGACACTTCTTGTCATTTATGACGTGTCAATTCAACTGACATTTTTATCAAATTTATATACAATATAATGCTGATTAATTGAAATAATTTTTTTTATTCAAAAAGATCTAATAACCACTCTATATACTGTATATAAATTTATAACTCAGAATATATATGTAACATTTAATGTGTGGAGACATTATAATGTTAGGATTAATAAAGGAAAACTTTATTAAATATGAGAGAAACCAGAC
>CAJVPV010004016.1:0-10503 GCA_910591835.1 Acaulospora morrowiae | reverse complement strand
CTTGACCTTTATAAAACAAATCACCATTGCCTCTTTCGCTTGACCTCATACACCTCAGAACTGTACTAATTTTAGTATACCCTTATGAACTTTAGCATACCACATTGGTTTATCCATACAAAGTCTCCCTGCTATTAGTTCTCCGTCCATATCTTTCTCCTGAGGTAGGAAGATATATGACAGTACAGACAAGATACATGGATTCTGCTCATGGCCCTTCTATAAGAGTTGCACTTTGCTTGGCATTTATGCCCCTAGATTTGGCAGCTTAAGCCAACTGAGAAGCCTATGGAGTGTCTACTGGGAGAATAAGGATTTTCTTGGATGGACTTGGTGTACCCAGAAAAGGAAGTCCTTAAGGAGTCATGCCCCACTTGGTCAGCAACCGAGCCTCCAGATTTGATAGTGTATGCCAACTATAGGATAATTCTCAGAGCATTTATTAGGAAGTATAGAACAATAAGATCATGGGTACCATGGATGCTTGAGCTTGAAGTGTGAAGTAATAAGGAATCTAATGACAGTTAATATGCTTACCATCAATGACCATACAAAAAACTAGAAACCAAGATTAAGGTGGTTTAAAACTGGTGACAGGATTTCCCCTCCCTTGAAGTTTCCTACCTGACATGCATACCCACCTTCTGGGTGTAAGTAAGTATAGTTAGATTATAATAGGCGGTGCTAGGATTAGATTAGCTTAATAGTTAGTCAGATCTTTCATATAATGACATATAATTCGAAGTAATTAATAAAAGTTTCGCATGTAATGCGCTTTGCCTAAAAAAAAAAAAAAAAAAAAAAAAACAAACTTGCTGAGTCTATTGAAAAATATAATATCCTTTCCAACTTTAATTTTGCTGGCCTAAAAAATCAAAGTACTATAAAGCAATTTCTATTATCCTTTCTGAATTAAAATCAGCCAAGAATCTCAATAAGAAGCTCTGGATTGTCTCCTTTGATATTTTTAAAGCCTTTGATTCAGTCAATCTGAAAAGTCTCTATTAAGTTCTTCTTTGAATTAAAGTTCCTATGGCAATTATCGATCTAATTCTTAATTTACTTACAGACAAAGAGCTCAAATTTATAACACACTATAATTTAACAAACCTTTAAAAGTTAGCCATGGGCTAGATCAAGAAAAAATCCTTTTTCCACTCTTGTAAACAATTTTCTATAACCCTATAGTACAAAAAATTGCTAACATCTCCAATCTTGGTTCCATTATTTTGACTTATATAGATAATGTAGTTCTTCTTAATCATAATATTCAAGAGCTTCAAAATGCAACCAATATCTTCTGCTTCTTCCTAAATTTTAATTCAATCAACTGCAACAAAAAGAAAACTGATCTTATAACAAACCTTAAACCGAGCCTCCACTAGCCATCACAGACTCTTCTGGTAGAGAATAAACCCATTGTACCAAAACTATATAAAGAGTCAATAAAATATCTTGGCATTTATATCTCAGGATTCTTACTCTCACATGTAATGAAACTCAAACTCAAGGAGAAAGTAACTAACTTCTTATTTGCAATTGCTTGTTAAAAAGAATGAAATGGCCTTATTACTAGGCAAGCAGCTCATTGGATCATCCCAGCACAACTCAACTACACAATTCAAATACTGTAAGTATCTTAAGTGACAATGAAACAACTTATCTCCAATTCAAAATAAACAAGGCAATAAAAAGCAAGTTAGGAGTTGAGCATTCTCTTTTAAACAAAATTCTTTACTTTCAAGCTGAATTAGATATCATTAATCTTCAGAACAGAAGGAATTTTATAGCTATCAAACTTTTTATTATCAAGCTATATAGTAATAAAATATTTTTATATATTAATAGAAAAATAGTATCCATTCAAGCCTCTTATACTATATGGAGCTATCCAATCTACAAACCTTGTTACTTCAGTAAATTCTGGTTAACTTTATTAGCACAATTAGCAAAGAAATATGAAATCAATGTTTGTCCTTCATCATGTCTCTTCAGTATTAACAATAATAATCAATTTATTAGTTTGATAATGAAAATATTTAAATCAACTGCCCTCGCCTTATCAAAATCTAATATTAAAACACTTCAATACCTCCTGATATTTAATTACTCCATCAAACTATTATGGAATAAACTTCATACACATAGAGAATTTATAGCTCGGGGTCCTATTCCTCCATGGTTTAAAAATATTAATAATACAACTCTCAAATTATTGAAAACATACTGCCATTAAGTAACAAATAACCATCCTTCTGGGCTTTTCTCAGAAACAATAACAACATAAAATTTATAAAAACTCGCAAAAATGCTATCCCATCTTATCCAATCGAAGGCCTCCACTTTGTTGTAACAGATTAAAAATGTTTAATATTTTGCAGCTGTAATAAATAATCATATTTGATTACAAATAACATTAGAGATTTCAAATCAACTTGGATGGTCAAAAGACTTGGCTCCCCTTTTTTACTTAATAATATTATAGAATTAAAAGAATCTCTTATTTTTTTACCTTCAATTATCTCCAAATAATAGTGTTATTCCCTGTTTAAAATCTAAAAAACCTATCAACCTAAAAATCTCTCAAGCTAAAACATACTTTCAATTCATTACTCCAAATCACCTTATTAACCTTTTCTCTAATTCATGAGCTCTTTTCTGGTTAATCCTAACCCAAACCATCATCAATATACCTGTGAATTCAAAAATTGCAGCTGTCTTGAAGCAACTTCTAAACTGAACAATTCTTGACTACCTCAACAGGCATATTAAAATTCATTCAGCAGATTCATTTTAAAAGTGAACCAATTGTATACCTTCAAAAATATTACCATTACATGATCCAAACATGAAGAAAATCTCAAATCAAACATCAACTCAATTCACAACACTTCAGATATCCTTCAAACACAAATTCCTCAAATGGCTCTCTCAACCTATAGTTTCTCTCCCTTAATTAATCAAAAAAATGCAACCAGTGTTACACATTGGATCAAATTTGTTAACTTTTATACAAATATGTTCAACCTCTTGTTAAGTCAAACGATTGTATTCAAACCTCAGTTCTTGGAAATCTGGAAACAATTATTAACTCAAATAAAAAAATGAAAAGGTCTGATCAACTTAGATACAAAACACTTGCTGCTTTTAGAATAAAACTTATCATCAATCAAATTTCAATAAGATTCAAACTTTACAAACGGTATTTCAATCTTTATAACAATGATCTTTGTCCTTACTGTAATGCATTCTCTGAAACTCTAAGCAATGTATTCAACAGTTACCATGTACTCAAATATATTAATAAGAAGAAAACCAAGCTATTCCAATTGATATCAAGTCAACTAAAGAAAAACTTTCCCTCAGCAAGCCAAAATACACCAACCTTCAACCTTTCAAGTGAAATAATTCTTAACCTGGCAATGGGTTTCTACTATACACTAGGGCTCCTAACGATACCATTTTGATACCTGTTCGATACCAGTTCAATACTTAAATTTACTATAAATTCATATGAGTGGGTCACAACCCATATATTAAATTTACTATAGATCAGTACCATTTTGATACCACTTCAATATTGGTTCAATACTTTTCAAAGCCCTACTATACACTATTCAACTTTATAAAAACAAGTCCGAAATTTTCAATAAAGCATTAAAAATTCTTTACAAAATCTGAAAACAAAAATTAGAGACATCCTGTATCTCTCTCTCCTTTGAAATTAAATAAAAAAAAACCAAAGCTTCAAACAACAACAATGAATCAAATATAAACAATAATGACAACTTAACACTTTATAAAATCTTAGAATTACTTAAATTAAATAATAATCATATTAACAAATCAATTTTTACTCCAGCCATAGTATCATCATTCTGAATAGATATTAACTATTCAGTACTAGCCTTATTGATTTCACCTTCTTGATGCAAGTTGGTAATACTAGTTTAAGTCACAATAGGTTATATTTAATTTGTATTTCATAAAGACTATTAATGTAATGGCATCAAACATTTGTTTAAAAAAGCCTATATTTAATGCCCATTTGTAATAATAAAAAAAGAAATTACAAAAGTTTTTGTGATTGATTTAATTATTCTTTTTTATTATTTTCAGAAAAAATTCTTATCAGTATATTAATTCTATAGTGTTACTACTATTAGCAAGTCTGTCGCTACTGAAAAGCTAAGATTTGCATAATAAAGGCAAGTGTTTTTATTATAGGTGAGATGGATTTGATTATGGCCAAAAACAATTTTTATTTTATCAATTCTTGTCTCTTTTTCTTTTGATACATGGTTCTTTTATATATTTAGTTCCATAATTACATAAGTATTTCAATGAGAAAATAAAATATACAAAAAAAAAAAGAAAAGAAAAACAAAGTAATAAATTTACAGTGAAGCTATTATATAATACATTATTGTTATTATTGTCATCTTACATAATTGATTAATTTTATCAAATAGAGACATGGCACGTGACTTCGCCTGGTCTTTCTTCACTTATGTTATACTTCCCACCAAAGCCTTTTATGTCTTCATGTGCACCAGCTATTGTTTCATTGTAGCTTGTTTTAATTATGGCGCGCAACATGTCTTGGTATCTAATGTTGGTAACATATGTGTCGCCACTTTTCCATATTACAATAGGAAAAGGTTTTATCACTTATGTTATATATATTAATAAGTTTAATTGGAGTTACTAAAATTATTTTTTGAATTTTTTATAAAATTGGTAAGGAAAAAGTATGTTGTATTGTTGTATACATATTTTTTTTGACACTAGCTGAGCCTTGCCCAATAACTTTATTATATTGATATTTGATAGGTTACAATATATTTTATATTTTGTAACTATATTCTAATCTCAATTTTATCTTTTGTATATTGGACTATATCAGGTTTCTCAAATATCAACTTTGAGCTACCTGATTTATTCTATAGGGTTTTTTATAAAAAAGTAATTAAAACTAATGTATCAAGGCTCCATAGTATTAGTAAATAAAATATTAGAATAGTTGTTTAATTTTGTATTCTATTTGTATTCAATATACTATTCTGTTATTTTCTTTGCCACCTTCTATCCTCTTTTCTTTTGCTTTTTTTCCATCTTGGTATACTTTATTTGTTATTTATATCTTTGTTATTCTTTTTCTTTGTTTTATTTCTCTTGTAATACCTTGTTTTTTTTTTCAGCCAATGACTTTGTCACATTATTTTTTTCAAAGTTTATTAATATATTTCTCCATATATCTTGTGATTGCTTCGCAGGTTTCTTTTGTTTAGGATCCTATTATTTCTTTAATATATTTAATTGTTTTTTTCTTAAATATTGCTTTTGTAATTGTTGTTCTTGTAAATTTTGTATTTTGAACTACAGGATTTTCCTTTTTTACTATGTTTATTGTTTTCTTTATAGTTCTATAGCTTGTTTCTTGTTTTATTGCTTTGCTATATTCTAGTGTTAATGTATTACACCAGTATATATGAATTAGTTGCTGTATTGATTCTTCTTCTTTATACATTGTGCATGTTGTGCTGTTATATAGTTCTGATTTTCTTTCTTTATTTTGTTAAATGTTGATAGTTTTTTATTTATTAATTTGTATCTGAAGTTTTGACTTTTGTGGTTTTGTTTGCTTGTATTTGTGCTTGAAATTTTTGTTGGATGCTGTGCCATCCATATTGTTCTCCATTCATTTCTCTTTTTTTTAGTTTTTTGTTATCCATATCATGTATCTATTTTGAGTGATCCATTTTGCCTCCTATTTGACATTATTGCTCTTCTTAATGAATTTGTTTATATTTGTATCTAGTGTTGTATCATTTCATGTCATATGATACCAGTGCTTACTGTTGTATAGATTGGTTATAATTTCATAATTCCTTGTTAGTTGTGTACTTTCTTTTGCCAATTGGTTTGCTTTTTTATTGCCTAATTTTTTTTGGCTTATTTTTCAGAACATGAAGATTGATTGAAATTTTCAGTTCAGAGGATTTTTTAAGAGTTGAATATTAGTTAAGAATCTCGATAGCTAAAGAATTATTCTTTAATCTTTTGTTATTCTCAAAAGTATTTTTTAATCAAATAGATTTTTTATTGAATCCTTAGAATTTGATTACAAAATGTTTATTATTTTTTGAAATTGGTTGAATCTAATTAGGATTCTATTTTTATATGATAAATTTTTGCTTAAGAGGCTTGAAAATTTGAGTTATCTTTATTTTTATACTATATAATCTTTTTTAGTTTTTATTTTTGGCTGAAATTTTTCAATTTCTATGATATTAATTATTATTACAGTCTTTTGAAAAGAATTTTTTATCTTGTTTTTTCCAATTCCAGTTTGTCATTTTTTGTTTAAGATTTTATATTTACTTGTATATAATAACTTGATCATTTAGAACCAATATGATAAAGATCCTTTACTGAAATAAGAAAGAATTTGTATAATTTTCAGGACAATATTGTTTTTGTATCTTTATTAATTAATTAATCCATAAATATAATATTGTATTTTCTTAGAGATGAAATTGCTTTGAAATATAATTTTATATTATTGAGCATGTTTTTGATAAACATTGAATCTTCTTTTCAATCAAAGTTATTTGTTTATTAAGAATTAAATATTGTGATTTTCAAGTTATTAGTAGCTTTAAGTACTTGGTCTGAGAAATTTTTTATAGCATTTGAAAGATCAAGGAATTTTATTAATTAGTATATTATCTGATTTCCAGTTTTGAATTTAACTTGTTTAAAACAGATTTATGTATATATACTGGATGGTCCTATATTATTTAGACTGTTTAACAAGTTTGAAATCTGATTTCTACTTGGATTTCTTTGATACTTTTTATGTTATAAATCTTTTATAGTATATAGTCAAGTTTGAAATTATTGAAACCATTCCTGCAGCATATTTTAATACTTTTCTTAATTTAATTATCAGTTTGTTTTTTTTTTCCCCAGCGAGACCAAAAACACTTTACTTTATTTATTTATTGTTTGCTTACATTTCTGTAATCTAAAATAAACTGTTACATGTATAGTGAAAACTATCTAATTAATAGTGGCTTGCTACTGGAACTTGTCTCTAATTCACTTGGAAGATTAGCCACAAAGGTTCAAGTCAGTGTGCCTAAGCTACATTGATGGTTTTAAATAATTTTAATAAAATATAATTATTAAAGAAATGGCTTTTGTATTTGATATACTCTTTCATATTATATAGCCATATTTCTTCAGCTCGGGACTGTTTTGCTGTGCCTCTGGTATTGGTATTCCTTCCTTTTTTCCTATTCTGACTTCTTTTCTTTTGTGTAGTGATGCCTTTTTCTTCTTTCCATTTCTGTACCTCTTCATTTCTTTTTTATCATATTTTTGTTTTTTTTTTAACACTAGCCGGGCCTTGCCCAGTATACTTTATTATATTGATATTTGCATAGATTACAATACATTTATGTTTTGTGACTATGTTCTAATCTCAATTTTTTCTTTTGTATATTGGACTACATCAGGCTTCCCAAATGTCAGCTTTAAACTACCTAATTTATTTTATAGGGTTTTCTATAGAAAAGTGACTAGGACTAATGTGCCAAGGCTCCATTAGTGTTAGTAAATAAAATATTAAAATAATTATTTGATTTTGCATTCCATTTGTACTCTGTGTACCATTCTGTCATTTTTTCCTGACATCTTTTACTTTTTTCTTCCTTTGCCTTTTTTCCCTCTAGGTATGTCTTGTCTGTTTTCTGTGTCTTTGTTGTTCTTTTCCTCCGTTTCATTTCTTTGATGATTCCTTGTTCTTTTTTCTACTCAATTGCTTTATTGCATCATTCTTTCCAAAGCTTACTGATGTGTTTCTCCATGTGTCTTGTAATTGCTTCACAAGTTTCTTTGATTTGGGGTCCTACTATTTCTCTGATATATTTGATTGTTTCCTTCTCAAATGTCACTTTCATGATTGTTGTCCTTGTGAATTCTGTATTAGAGATAACAAGGTCTTCCTTTCTAGCTATGTCTGTTATTTTTTTTTTAGTTCTACAACTTGTTTTCTGTTTTATTGCTTTACTTTATTCTAGTATTAATGTGTTATTCCAGTGTGTATGGATTAAGTGTTGTAACGATTCCTCCTCTTTATACATTGTACATGTTGCGCTGCTGTATAGTTCTGGTTTTCTTTTCTTTAATTTGTCAAACGTTGGCAGTTCTTCATTCATTAGTTTGTATCTGAAGTTTCGGCTCCTGTGATCTTGTTTATTTGTGTTTGTGCTTGAGATTTTTGTAGGATGCTGTGCCATCCATGTAGCTCTCCAATCGATTCTTTTTTTCCAGTTACTTGCTATCCATGTCATGTGTCTATTTTGAGTGATCCATTTTGCCTTCCATTTGGCATTGTTGTTCTTTTTGATAAATTCGTTTATATTTGTGTCTAATGTTGTATTGTTCCATGTCATGTGACACCATTGCTTACCAGTGAATGGATTGGCTGTAACTTCATATTCCTCTGTTAGTTGTGTGCCTTCTTTTGCCAGTTGGTCTGCCCTTTCGTTGCCTAATATATCTGTATGTGCTTCCACTTTGATTATTTTGGTTTTCCCTTTCTTATTCTTGATTATTGTTTGAATATGTTCGATTGTTATCCAGTTTGCTGTGTGTATAATCTTCTTGCTTCGTTTCTTTTTCCTTTGATGTTTTGGATTGCTGTTTGGCTATCAGTATATATCATGACTTCTGCTGTTCTGGTATGCTTACAAGGAGGCTTAGTATTGCCATTAATTCTGCTCTAGTTGATGATGGAAAGTTTTTCGTGTTTGCTTTGAACTCTATGTATTCATTCGTTTCTGTGTTTTAGATGTTCCATCCTATACCCATCTTGCATCTGTATGTTCCGATGCTCTCTACTGATCCGTCTGTATATGCTTCGATATGCTTCCATTCTTTAATTCTGTTTGCTATATTCTTGAGTTTTGCTTCTGCTATTTTCCCAGTTTGTAGGTATGCACTAATTATTTCTTTTTTATTATGTTTTCCTTCATCTGTGTTTGCATTTGTTTCTCTCATGGTTTGGCTTTGAATTTGTTGTATATCATTCCGGAGTGTTGATGGTGACATTTGGATTCTTTTTGTGTGCCCGATGATGTTGCCGTGTATTTTTGAACTTTGCTTGGTTTTGATGACAGGAATGACAACTGCTTGTTTTGTACTAATGGCTCTTGTGCATTCTGTTCTTTTGCCTTCATTGTATTTGCATCTGGAGCATTTTTGGAGTGGTGAGTCGTTCATAATTTGGATCATATGTTGAACATGGATTTTGTTTTCGTTGTATTTGTTTTGAAGGTTTCTTTTGCCTATATATATTTCTTGATTGATGATATATGCAACGTATTTGTTTCTTTTGAGATTGTGGTTATCGATTGCTTCTACTTTTTGTATCAGATTTGGTTGTGTCAATCCTGTCATTTTGATCCTGTATCTATTTATTGTGAGATTTGGTGTACTGTATCTTTTTCTTATTTCCCTAAACCATTTGGATTGTTTTCCCGTTGGTTTTTTTCCCATTATGGCTTTGATTTGTCTCCATTCTAGCAAGTGTGTTTGAAATCCATTGGTCAGTTGTTCATAGAACATAATATTATGTTTTCTGATATTTGATCTGTTGGCTTTGAACCACTCTTCCCCCATTGTTTCTTGTAATGTATGGCATCCCTTGCTATTGATTGTTTTTACTAATCCATGTGTGACATTTTCTTTGACTTTGAATTTTTGTTTCTCCAGCAGGATGAGACATCATCCCATGAGGCTTTTATTTTCATCCAGGATTATGTTTGGATTTGTTAAAATACTTTTTGTTGTCCATGCCTGATTTTGTGTTTGTTGCAGCCGACCTCTTGTGATTGCTCCACAAATGTTTGTTTTGTTGAGTTCTTTCAGTATTCATTTGACATATAGTTGGACTTGTCTTTCCTGAATGCTGAAGATTTTGTATCCAAAGTCTGCATGTATACCACTGTTTATCGCTGTGATTGGGAGTTTATTTTTGTGTTTAAATGATACGTGGATCATGTTGTCTGTTTTCTTGCATACATGTTCTGACATAACTGTGTCTTGTAGAAGATATTCTATTGCTGGAAATAGTACATAGTTGATGATGTATCTGTGTTGTTTATCTGTAATCTGGCTTCTGTTAAGTGCTTGTGTTGTGATTTGTATTTTTCATTTGATGAGATTTAGTTGATGTGTTTTGTTTCCAGTGGCTGTGATCCATACTCCCAATATTCGGATGGCTTTCTTTTTTCCTTTCTGATGTATTTTGAATTTTTCCATTTTGATTGCTTTTTTTGTTGTTGGGTTAATTGTGACAAGAGCTGCTTTGTCTGGGTTTATTGTTAGATTAGCGATTTTGGCGAAGCTTTCCACAGTATTGTGAGGGTCTTTCAAAGTCCTCTTCAATACTAAAGTTTTTAAGGCTGAGGCGTAATAATTTGGTCCGAGTAT